>CM034151.1:362505365-362580298 GCA_019776745.2 Taxus chinensis
AGTGTGTCTGTAATGGTCCAAGCTTCTGAACCAATGCTCTAATGCCAAGTGTGATGCCCATTAAAACGACCCACTTGAGACCCAAGAAACAACCTAGGGTTAGTTAGAAAATTATGGGATAATTTTCTTTTGATTAGAAGTGTCCACAACCAAGTTATAAGACAACAGTTGACCCTATTAGGTTCTGAAACAAATCTAAATTACTAGAACATATTATTCCTTCCTTAACAAATATCAAGTTCACATGGTTCAATTTTTTTTTAGGGTTAGAAGTTCCAGTTAGGTTCAGGGAGAATTTTATCTCCATACCCACTCTCTAACATGATTAGAGATTTAACTTGATTTTTCTCATACTTAACATATCCAAAATTTCCCTAAATCATTTCCATTGGATAGGAAATTTTTTCACCTTTCCGATGATATAAAGAATTCCTCCTAACTCCTTCAGAAACTCAAGATATGGGCAAGCAGACTTTAGAGGTCAAATTTTCCCCAAGGGGACACATTTCAAGCAGGGGTGAAGGAGGGTCCCTTTCTTGGGTTGGCGGGTCATGGGGCGGCATTAGCAATTTTTCCTTGCATGGGAGAAATTTTTTCATTTGTTCCCACACCTCTACGGTTCCTCCAAGGACACGTTTTGGGTCCTGATCCAAAGCGGGAGAAGGGTGAGGGAAGGATGCAGAGCGGTTGAAGAGTTAATGGGGCATTTTGCCTGAGAGGGAGAGAAAAAAAAACAACGACTCCACATGCCTGCATGGGTCTGCTAGGGACACATGGCACTCAATGGGCCATTCGTTACGGGGTGAAGGAGAGGGACAGGTGCAGTGGTGGTGGAGTTTTTGGAGCAACTTCTGCCAAAGGAGAGGGTGAAAAGGGTAAATGGCACGTGCGGGTCCACGTGCCCGTTTGCGGAAGGAGGATTTCTCAAGGCGAAGGCGGGAGTGTAGTGCCGTGGGAGCGAAACCCATGAAAAATTTCCAAAGGTCAAAATTTTCAAAAGCGAAAAGGGGTCACAAGGGTTCTCGCCCCCTCCACAAGTCACCCAAAGCTGCCATGTGGCACCCTCTGAGATAGGTCTGCGGGCCGGCGGGGAGAAATGGATACAATTTTTCTAATTTTTTTTTTAAAAGGTCTAAGGGTAAAAAAAAGATGTCACACCTCCACCACTGCCCCATTAGGACACATGGTAGCCTATGATTGGTTGTGGGCTAGTGGAGGAAATTTCAAAAACTTTCCCGAACTAAAAAATTTAAAATTTTTCCTAAGGATTTTTAATGGGAATTTTTTTCGGGCCACGGGTCCGTCAGGGAAAATTTTCCCAAATTTTCCTGCCAAGGTAGGAAAACTTCAGAGGGCCATAACTTGAGCTAGAAATATTACTTTCGGGAAAACAAGGACTTTCTGGAAATCTCTCAATGCCCTCTTTGCACAAAAATCATAAATTTTACATTTTGATGAGGTTTAAGTGGTTAATTTTTCAAAAAGGATCTATAGGCTTTTAAAAAGCCAACTAGTAATTTCCAACTTCTAAATTTGATTAAATTTGATCTCCTCCTTCACTCAACATGCCAAACAGACATGGAGGATTGCTCTAGGGAGGGTTTAAAGTGTTTTTGGAAGGTAAATTTGTTCAATTTATTCAAGTTTGAATTTTGTCCAACAATTGACAGAAAATGACTGAGGGAAGGATTGGCTCGATTTTGCAATGTTATAAATAGTTTTCTTAAGTTTTCTTTGTCAATTTGAGTTCATTTATGATACAACACACTAAATTTTAACATTTGCAAGTTGATTAATGTGTGCAGGTCCAAACTGTGCATTTTGATTAAATTCATTTTCCAGTTTTAAGTTTATAACTGAAATTCCATGTCTAGAAATTTGTTTATCAAATTCCTCATTCAAGTGTGGTTTTTATTTCTAAACTAACCCAATACATTTAGTTGTTTATAAATAGATCATTTCAAAGCTAAATTACAAATTCTGATTTTCAAATTCTGATTTTCAAATTTTAATATATTTCCAAGGATACAAAATAATATACTTCCTCTCATACGTGTTTCTTTCCTTTCCAATTAAACAAAGATTCCAATCACAATTTTATATTCCAACTCAACACAACAATATAAAAGAGAGATGAACTTACAATTCTTTAGAAATTCAAAAAGAGAAACATCTTTACATTCTTTCATTCCTTGAATGCAATTAGTAGAATTCTATTTCTTTCCAATAAAGATAGATTATAGATTTACAATATGCCTTCACAATTCGAATGTACAACTTTCATAATCAATTACATACAAATCATTCTTCACAAATTAAATATTGCAATTTCATCCATAACAAGTGGGAAAGGATTACAAATGAATATGTTTTCACAAGGGACTGTTAAACAACATTTTTCCTTTCCTCCAAGACAGCAACATGTGACATTTTCTCCTTCTCCAAGTTGATCATAAAAAAAGAGGGGGAAAGGCAACGCTCTCCACCCAACCAAGATATCCAATGAAAGGAGAATTCTTCCTTCATCATTGGCCCCTGAGCCCTAACCAAAATACAATAAGAGATGAAATTTCAACCCATGGCAACAACTGGCTTCCACAACACACAACATTCTTTCAAACATGCATAATACAATATAAAGCACAGTCCAACACAACACAACAATTTACAACTGCAATTGAAAAACAATCCAAAACAAAACTTAGGCTTGATCATGCAAGCCAAATGAGAAAGGTCTATGGGGGAAGCTACTTTATGCCTCCCAATTGGGAATTGGGCATCCACCAGAACAACCTTCCAAAATAATTCATCCCACACACATCCTTATGCCCCCCCACAAATCTCTCCTTATGCCCCCCCCACAGATTTCCTTATGCCCACCCCAAAGTAATAAATGCAAGCTATTTCTTTTCCATGGTGGATCCCAAACCCAAACTCCCTCCACAAAATTCTGATGCCATTGGCATTCCCTTATGCCCCCCTGCCACATGGATTACCCTATAGCCTTCTCCTAAACCATCCCTATGACAGTCTACCCAACCAGCCAACAAATAACACAAAACATTCACCCTTCACACAACACAATAAGAAAATCACAGCAATGAAAAGAGAGTTAACAAACGCATACCTTTCCATGGTAATTTTGGTTTCCAAACAGACAAATTCAAGGGTCAAAACACAATCCAAAACAAAAATCTCCCAAACATGTAAATCTTTCTCCAAACTTCCTCCAAAAACAAGAGCTCTAACAGAAGAAAATGCACCCCCAAAGAAGTTGTAAAATGATTCAACAGCCCAAAACAAGGCAAGAGTTTGAATTATATAGAAGAGGGAAAAAGAGAGGATGATGTGGATCCATGTAGGATGCCACATCACACATCCTCAAATTCAAACAAAAAAGACAAAATCCATTCTCCCAAGCACAATAAAGAGGTGGGTGAAAATACGACAAGTTACTTGCACACTCCAAAAAGCCCACACCTCAAGGGACAACAAAATTAAATAAAATGTAAGAGAGAGCAACCCAAAACAAGCAACATGATTAATAAAATTCATTAAAAAAGTCACAATTCTCCAACCATAAGTATGGTTGGTAAAATTAAATTTAGAGGTATGGGACAAGTTTTACTTGTCCCACAAGCCTCCTAAAACAACCGCAAGGACAAATTCGAATTTGTCATGGAGGTGGAGTATTTCATACTCCAAAACCAACTTACACATCCCTTACATATTTAATACAAACAACCAACAAATCTTATAATTACTTTCCCATATCCCAATTTAATTTATTTAAATTTTAATCATATGATTCTTACATTAATTCTCCACAACATAATTAAATAAAGGAACACATCACTAATAAAATACATACAACAATAAATAAAATTAACCACATTAATAGATACACAATACCCATGGTCACATATAAAGGAAATTATCCCCATGCGAATCCCTAACAAAATAACACACACACACAAGACATGTTTCCATGGTGACCTTGTTGAATTCACCTAGAATTCCATTGTGGTTGGTCTCCGATCCCCCGATGTTTTGTTGTGATATTTTTAACCTGCAAAATACAAATACCTCCTTCGGCCTCGTGGCCATATCAGAACATCCAACATGATATAAATGAAATCACAAAGCCAACTATATAAATGAATCACAACAACATCAAAGTAACAACTACATCATTTGCATTTTTAATCAACAACTATATCATCATAATAAAATATCCATTTCTAGATCTACTCGTAATATCCAAAATCACATGTCCGAACAACATCCATAAAACATCCATGTCAACTAGTATATCATCATCCACATATGAGTTTCTCTAATAATCATCATGCATCATAATCAAATCAAAATCAACAATAATCCATGATCAAATGTCTAACATCATACTAACTCAAAACATAATAATTTCCATAATGAAATCAACTGTATCAAAATAGGTATCAATAGGTGTCAAAGGGAAGTGAGCAGGGAGTGGATAAGAAGCCACTTCGGGTATAAGAGGACTATGAATAAGAAGTAAAGAATCAAGGGATGGAGATTAATAAGAAGTAACTTGTTGCAACTGATGAATTTGTACTTACAAATCATAATAAAGAGACTTTAAAGCATGTGTGTCTGAAAAAGAATTAGACTAAATGTGTGAAATAAGAGGAGAACAATAATGAGTATAAGGAGTAGGAATAGACACATGAATGGTGGAGACTCCAATAGTGGAAAGAGAGGAAGAAAGTGGGATAAAAGTAGTAGTGGTTGAGAGTGCCGAGGTAAAAATCATACTATTATGGGTAGCATTAACACAGGCGCATTGGGCAGCCAATAGAGCATTTAAAATATGTGGAACATGGGTAGGATTATCACTCATTACATAACAAAAATTGGTAAGGGCATCTAATTGGGCTTGATCAAGATTGGTATCTTCATCATAGGAATGTTCACTTTTGAATGCTTTTATGTCATTGAGATGGATTTGCTTAGAATTACTGAAAATTTGGTCATTGATGGAGTCAATCATGGTGGAAGAACAATGAAAAGTGAGTGGGGAAAAATCTATATAGGTTGGGGATCCAAAGTAGACACTATGAGTAATGGGCATGAAAAAAGAGATCCGCAATGGGAATGTAAGAGGTCAGGTTCACCAAAATAGTTTAACAAAATTTAAATCTATGTAAGGACACTGTTGATCAGATAAATATAATGGCATGCAAGCAAAATATAGCTATAGAAATACAAACAAGAGTGATAGATGGGGTTTGTAGAATGACTCAACTTTCCTTCGTACGCTTGAACTAATTTTGGGCTAGTGATTGATCTAGAAAGGATAATTTTGGACTGTTCAAGCTTTGTTTCTAATTCTATAAAATGACAATCATAGGGATGGAACTGCCTGAAATGGAACAAGGTCACACAGGTGATAGTGTTTGTTTTGAGCACCAACATCTACAAAATAGATTCAGTCTTGATTCTTTCTATGTTGCTTCTTATTCATTGTAGGTTGCATCAAGTTCATCACAATTCTATTCATTCTCACATGTACCTACAAAAGAAACCCTAGCTACTATTATCCAAATAGATCTCCTAGTGATTTGGGTAACTTGCATACACATTTTGGCTCTAAGTTATTCATTGCAATGTTGCACACTCAAGATCACTTGGCACATTCCGTTGGTTGCAGTTTCCCTACATGCACTCCTTTCCTTTCTCGTCTTCCACCTCTCCCTTATGCCCATCTTCCGTGCATTCACCTTCTTCCTAGTCAGCTTCTTCCCTTCCCGCACACCTCACACTTGCTTAATCGCTAAGTCCTTCCCCCCTCACACATGCCCATTACTTGTAATAGTTATGCCTTAACCATGCATTCTCTGCTCACCAATTTTCCTCATTTCCCCATGCACATTTGCACATGCCCCCTCTGTGCCTTCCTCATTTTCTTCATGTGCCCTTCCCTCACACCCTTCTGTGCCAGGTCATCTTTGACATGCTTGAGTGTGTCACGCGTAACCAGTCAAAGTGCCAATAGGGTGCCAAATCCTTGCAAAAACTTGGTGAGTGACATGTGGCAGAAATGACAAATATTTACATAGTTGGCCATCATTTCAGCCAATCCACACATGCCACATGTTTTACATGTGCCGATGACTCTGACATCTTCTGACAGCCATATATTTTTCTACAGAGCTTAGATTTTCATGTGCCTAGACTTATCAGAAATATGTTGACATCAGCTACAGTGCTAGAAATTCAAATTCAAATTTTGGTGGATCTGGTAGGTGAGAAATGGGAAAACATCTTTCTGAACATTGATGAGCAGATCTGATTGCTCCAACCACCTGATTTGGTATGATCTACCCTCCTTTTTCTTCAACATGTCAAACAGGCATGGGGAAGCGTATTTCACAGATTTCCAGGTGGATTTGTAGGCATTGAATGCTTCTTGTTGGTGGTTGTGTTTCAAATTCAAGTTTTCCCTCCTTCTTCCCTTCTTCCTCCATGGATTCATCTATAAATGTAAGAGCAAGGCTCATTTGTTATGTTGGACACTCTGGATCCTTATGCATTTTTCTAAGGACTCCATATTTTCTATATTTTGAGTTGCAGACCTCTATGTTTGGCTCTTGCATGTGGATATCAGCCTCCTTCATCATTGTAACAGCTCTGTGCATTTTTGGAAGTAATAGAAGCATCATTTTGTGACTATTCTCTATCCTAACGTGTTTGCATTCCTTCTTCTTGCCTTTTCTTTTATGTTGTGTGTTGGTTGTGCTATTTCAGGTCCCTTGCAGTTCCATATTTAGTTGTGTTCCATGAGAATGATTTGGTGAATACGTGTTTCACTATGCTACTTGTGCCTAGCCTCCTTTCATGCATTTCCCTTCATTCTCACTTAGAACAGATAGTGTTCATCCCTCTTTTCTGGTGCTATCACCTTTTAGTGTAGTTTCCTTTCATGTTATCCTTCTATCCCTGGTCCCTTGGCATTATTAGCTTAGTTTCCCCTTTCAGCACTAGGAGTAGCAGTAGCAGTAGAAATAGATAGAGGAACTGACCTTCTCTAGAGATCCGTCCCAAGCTCGCAAGGTCCCACAACTTGGGGATGGTTCCATTGTGGTCTCAAACACCTCGGCCCTTCCAAGATCTGAGATGTGGGTGCACGTTTGAGCAACCAACAGTTTCTATTGTGGGACCAACATTGAAAGCTCAAATTTCATATCTCTAAGTTCTGGTGTGTGGACTTAGTGTTTCAGCCTTTGGAGGCTCATTTCAACACATCTGGTGACTCCCAATATTTTAAGATCTTTGTTTCAGCAGTCCTGAGCACCTTTCATGAGAAGAGTGCACACAAGAAGAAGTGCAGCAGCTGAAGATTATTTTGAGTACCTCTAGCTATCCCTGAGAAGAGTTCATTCCAGAAAGCCCGTGCGCACATCTCTATCTCCAGTGTGCCGCACCCATTCAACTCCTCCTCAAAATAGACAACCTGTGTGCCCTGCAATGGTGCATCAACAACCTCCTCCATTAAGAAACTTTGTAAAATTTTGCTGGAGGGAGTCCCTTGCTCCTGGTTGTGTACAACATGATATGTTAAATGGTGCACTCAAGAGTATTCCTTACTTTACTGGTGAGAATCAAGTCACCCCTCAGGAGCATATCCAGGATATAGAAAATGTGTGTTCACTCTATCTGATCACACATGATGATGTAGCAGTCAGGTTACTTGCGACCTCTTTCAAAGGTAAAGCACTTCAATGGTACCGAGGCTTGAGACTTGGATCTATCACCACCTGGGATGAGATGGGAACAACTCTTTGTAATTACTTTGAAGATAAGTCAGATCACCTATCGTTGGTGGAGAAACTGACAACAACAAGGAGGACGCCTAATGAGCAGATGACTAATTTCAACATTAGATTTCAGAAGACTTGGGACAGAATTCCTCTTGTGGTAAGACCTACAGCCCAACATGCTTTCCTTTATTATCTAAAGGCACTCAACAATGATATTTTAGTTATGATCCAATCTATGGGAGGTAGGACTTTACCAGCTGCTTATAGTATTGCAGTAAGGGTAGAAAATAGTCTTATTTAGGTGGGAAAGTTGGCTCCTAGACCACCTATGCCCTTGTTCCCAGAAATGTCACAAGCGCCCCAACCTTTTGTGGCCCCTATTCCTATCCCTGAGAAAAGTGCACAACCAGTTGCCTCAACATCCTACTCTCCATCACAGCAAAAGGAAGATGAAGAATTGAAGGCCTTGATTAGAAATTTATCAAACAAGGTCATATCATTAGAAAAGAAATAGGTGCAAGCCTATAGAGGTAATTCCAATCAGGCGCATGGCCAAAGCAATCAGCCTTGGCAGAATCAATATGGAAATCAAAGATATGTGCCCAACCAACAGAATGATAGATGGCAGCCTAATGCACATCTGCCCTTGCAAGTTGTTCCTCCCGCGCCTTCTCTTCCAGCACCCAGTGCGAGTCGGGTGCTTGTTCCAGTTCAGAACAATTTGGCACAAGAGTCAGAATGGTGCTTCCCTTGCAACATGCCTCATAGTCAATATCATTGTGCTAATGTTGTGCGTGCCCAAGCCTTCATGATCTAGAATGCTTCAGCCTGTGAGCCTTCAACAAGTTCCCCTGAAGCAGATAACCTAGAAAGACCAGAAGTTCCTCCAGAGACAAATTTGATGTTCTTTGGTGCAGAGGACTTCTGTGCAATCAACCAAGCTACAGAAGATACAAACAGACCGCGTGCCCAAGTTGCGGACAACACAAGATATAAGAAAAGAATGTTAGAGTTAGGCACACAGGTTACAATCCCAACAACGCAAGTAGATCCTCAGAAGAAGAAAGAAGTAGATAAGGCATCTTGCAGTAAAAGCACTCAAATCCCTATGCAGGAGGCCCCATGTAAAGCTCCTTCTGAAGCAACACGTGCCCCTCCTTTGGTAGGTCAAGCCTCTGCTCTAGCTAAAATTCAGGCTTCCATGCCTGAACAGTCAAGAAGGGATGTTGTTCCCCAAATGCACAAGATGGGGGGCCTTCCATTTAGCATTGTTGACCAGATGAAGAGAACAAACATAAATGTCACAATGTGGGATGCCCTGACCATTCCATCTCAGCGGGATCTGTTGCATGAAGCTCTGGTGCAACTCCCACGCACTGATCCAGTTATGCAGAAGCCACGTGCTTCTATCAAAATCTTCCAAGAAGAGGAGAAACAAGTAAGTAAAGTTGTTAAAACCCCACCCTTCTATATGTCCTTGATTATAGGTAAACACCTAGTGCATAATTGCATGATTGACTCAGGCGCTAGTACTTCTGTTATGCCTAAGAAGATAGCTGATGTCTTAGGTCTGAAATATAGCCCTTTGTCTAAAGGAGTCCTACAACTTGATGGCTCAATTGTTACCACCTTAGGAGTCATCAAGGATCTTGAGTTAACCCTCCATGCATGTCCAAGCCTAACAATTACTCAAGATGTGTCAATCATTGACCTACCTCCTTTGTTTGCCCTATGTTTATCAAGAGAATTTACTGCTAAAGTGGGTGGTTACTTGTCTTCTGATTGGTCTCATATGTTACTCAAGACAAGGTATGGTACCCGGTTTACCATACAAGCTGAGCCTATATTTTCCTATCATGTAGAGTCATATGTCCCATCCCCTCTCCAAGCCAACTGTTTAATCCAAGAAGAACAAGCTTTAGTTCCTGAAGAGTAGTCTCTTCCACCCTCTATTCCAGACCTAGTATTGATGAATGGGTGGAAAGACACCACAAATTTGATCCCTATGCTGAAGAACTGGAAGCCTATGAAACTGGGCTTGGTACTTATTGCATTCTAGAAGAAGATGCTATGCTTCCACGTGCGCTCATGAAAGACAAAGTTCAAATTGGTCTATGGAAGTTGTACTTTGATGGATCCAGAAGCAGAAATGGCGTGGGAGCAGGAGTGGTTCTCATTTCCCCTAAGGATGAGAAATTATTCTTCATGCACAGGCTGCAGTTTGCATGCTCTAACAATGTGGCAGAGTATGAAGCACTAGTGCATGGCTTGCTCATTGCTGAGAAGAAGAAAATTAAGGTGCTGCAGATCTTTGGGGACACAGAATTGATCATCCACCAGGTTACCAACAAGTGCCAGACAAAGAATAAGCTTCTCAAAGCTTATAAATATAGAGTATGGGACCTCCTTGAGAGATTTGATGCTCTTAATCTGTAGGTGGTTCCATGCAGAATGAACAAGGAAGCTGACCAGATGGTCGCATTAGGTTCACAGTTTTCTCCTGCTGAGGACTTTGTCAAAGGAAACACTCAGCACATTAAGATGGTGATCAGACCATCCATTCCAGACAATAACACCAGCTGGAAAGTGTTTGACAGTGACACACAGATCATCCAGTTTATCTAGAATGAAGCTAAATTTTCATCAAGTATGCAAGTTGACTTGCATGACAAGCTATGGTGACCAAGTGATACAGCTGAAGACAAATAAGTTGCCTAAAGGGCTGGTCACCTTAGAGAAAATGTTCAGCCTTGATGATGAGTTCAAGGGTGAAGAAAGATACATGCACACTGCACAAGAAGACTGCTCTTCAGTCACTATTTGCGGGTAAGAGTTTTTGCTCAGCAGGACTTGTGCGCATGAAGAAAGACATGCCTTCATCTCTCTCTGTCAAAAATATAGTGATATTTTCTCATGGGGGTATGAAGACCTCAAAGGTTTTTATCCAAGTGTTGCTCAACACTCCATTGACCTTGATCCTAGTATCAAGCCCGTCAGACAGAAGCAGTGGCCAGTTAATCCAAAGATAGAGCTCCTCATGAGAAAGGAACTATCAAAACTCATTGAGGCAAAAATTATTTTCCCTATCAAATACTCTACCTGGGTCACAAATCTGGTTCCAGTACGCAAGAAGAATGGTGAAATCAGACTTTGTGTTGATTTCAGAGATTTGAATAAGGCATCTCTAAAGGATCATTATCCTTTTCCTTCAATGGAGCAAGATTCTGCAGACTGTGGCTAGCGTGCAGAGATTCTCCATGTTAGATGGGTACTCAGGTTTCAACCAGATCCTGGTCAAGGAAGAGGATCAATTCAAAACAACATTTACAACCAAATGGGGAACATATGCATATCAGAAAATTCCCTTTGGTCTGTCAAATGCGGGTGCCACATTTCAGCGTGCTATGGATATTGCCTTCAAAGGATACATTAATGAGTTCATCATGGTTTACCTTGATGATATAAATATCTTCTCAAAGCAAAGCATGGATCATATGGCATACCTGGAAAAGGTCTTTGAGAGATGTAGAGAATTTGGGGTATCTCTTAACCCCAAGAAGTGTAATTTTGTGGTGGTGCAGGGTAAGCTCTTGGGCCATGTGGTTTCAAAGGATGGCATCGCAATTGATCCTGAGCACGTTTCAGCCATCCTAGCTCTTTCCCTACCAACACACAAAAAGGCCCTACAGTCCTTCCTTGGCAAGATCAATTTTGTTAGGTGTTTTATCCCTAACTTTGTAGGACTGGTTCGGCCCATCACCTTGATGCTCAAGAAGGACAAAGCCTTCAGATGGACAACAGAAGGAAGAGAAAGCTTCAACAAGATCAAGCAAGAGATTTCTTGTGTGCCAACACTCATCAACCCAGATTATTCAAAGGATTTCATCCTTTATGCTTATGGCGCTGATGCAAGTGTTGTTGTTGTCCTAACACAAGAAAATGAACAAGGGACTGGAACAACCAATGGCTTTCTTCCACCAGATGCTGAAGGATTATAAATTAAAATACATTCACATGGAGAAGAAAGTCTTTGCCATCATGCGTGTGCTCAAGAAATTCAAGAGTATGCTCACCACCAATCATATCAAGGTGTTAGTCTCCCACTCTTCTGTCAGAGACTTCATCATGGGAGTAAAAATCAGTGAGAAAAGAGCACGATGGGTGACCAAAATCATGGAATATGATGTGACTATCAAGGCCAAAAAGCTGGTAAGAGGTAGCGCACTCTGTTGGTAGATTGCTGAGGATGCACAGAGTGAACCTGAAGCTTCATTATTTTTGGATGAAGACCTTCCACGTGTAGAACTTGAATAGAATATAGACCCTGGCACGTGTGACTGGATGAAGGACATGATCACATTCCTTTCTGAGGGTGCATACCCTCCTGGTTTAAATAAAGCAAAGAGAAGACATCTGAGGTTACAATCTGTCCCTTATGTGTTGATTGATGGAATTCTCTTCAAAAGGAATCTTGATGGTGTGTTGTTAAGATGTATCAACAACGCGTAGACTGAAAAAGTGTTAGCAAAATTTCATGATGGATTCTCTGGTGGACACTTCTCTGCCAAAACTACAATAATGAAGATCATAATGGCAGGTATCTTTTGGCCTACCCTATTTGCAGATGCACACAGGTGGGTCACAAAATGCAAGGAATGCACTTTCTTTGTAGGAAAGAAAATATTGGCAGTGCTTCCCCTTCGACCAATCCAAGTGGATCAGCCTTTTGCGCAATGGGGTCTCAACTTCATAGGCATGATCAATCCACCTTCAAGCACTGGACATAAATGGGTGTTGACAGCTACAGATTACTTCACCAGATGGACAGAAGTTGTCGCGCTTAAGGAATCAACCGAGGTAGTCATCCTTGACTTTCTCGAAGGTATAGTCACAAGGTTTGGCGTTCCTCAAACCATTATCTCTGATAATGCAAAGGCCTTCCTTGGTACTAAAATCACTGATTGGGCTCTAAATCTGGGCATTTACCTGAAGACTTCTTCCAACTATTACCCTCAGGGAAATGGTCTAGAAGAATCAACAAACAAGAACCTGATCAGAATCATGAAGCACACAATGAACATCAGCCAAAGACAGTGGCATACAAAGGTCTTGTGCGCGCTCTGGGTAGATAGAATCACAGTAAAAAAGGCAATAGGAACTTCACCTTACAAGCTTTTCTATGGAAAGGAGGCTACCCTTCCTTTGACACTAGAACTAAATTCATTAGCACTTTCCCAACAGCTGGAATTTGAAGGCACAGACCAGAGAGAAATCAGAATGACAGAGCTGGTTAATCTTGAAGAACTCAGGAACTCTGCCATGATCAAGCTAGAACAACATCAACAAGCAACAAAGAAATGGTTTGATAGAAAGGCTAGGCCTCAAGCTTTCAAAGTTGGGGACTTGGTTCTAAAATGGGATGCTGACAGAGCTAAACCAGGTGCCATTCAAAGTTTGATGCACTTTGGAGTGGCCCATACATCATCAGTTCCTGCAAAGAAGCTAACTCTTTCGAGTTAACTCATCTTGATGGAGGCACGCTGCAAATCCCAGTAAATGAGATCTATCTCAAATCCTTCCATTAAGTTTACTGCATCATGTTGTATATATTAGAATAGTTTCAATTCCTCCAAGTGTGCTCTGTGCACATTGTTCATTTGTACATAGTTCTTTCCTCTCACGTGCTTCCTGTGCATGCTCTTTTGTTACTTCCAGAATGTAGAGCTTCTTCTCAGTAGTTGTAAGATTCAGAATAAGAGCCAAGAAATGATCTTCAAGTGATACAGGGGTAGTTTCATGATTACATAACAGACTCCATGCCCAATGGATGCTTCAGGCTACTGATCTCTTTCATCTAGCAGGTAGATGGCCCTGAAAGTCACCAAAACTGTTATCCAAATATCTCTCCTAGCGATTTGGGTAACTTGCATACACATTCTGGCTCTAAGTTATTCATTGCAATATTGCGCACACTCAAGATCACTTGGCACATTCCCTTGGTCACAGTTTCCCTATGCGCCCCTTTCCTTTCTCTCCTTCCACTTCTCCCTTGCACCCACCTTCTATGCATTCACCTTCTTCCTAATCAGCTTCTTCCCTTCCCACATGCTTCACTTGCTTATTAGCTAAGTCCTTGGCCCTCTGTGCACACATGTGCCCATTACTTTGTAATAGTTATGCCTTGACCATATGTTCTCTACTCACCAATTTCCTCATTTCCCCACGTGCACGCGTCACCTTCCTCTATTTTCTCTGTGTGCCCTTTGCCCTTCTGTGTAGTCATCTTCTAACATTCTTAAGTGTGTCACGTGCACAACCAGTCAAAGTGTGCCAACAGGGCATCAAATCCTTGCAACAAATCAGCAAGTGACACGTGGTAGAAATGACAAATATTTACACAGTTGGCCATCATTTCAGCCAATCCGTGTGTGCCACGTGTTTTGTGTACGTCGACAAATCTAACATCTTCTGACAGCTGTATCTTTTGCTACAGAGCTCAGATCGACGTGTGCCTGGACTTGTCAGAAAGCTACTGACATTAGCTATAGTGCCAAAAATTCAAATTCAAATTTTGGTGGATCTGGTAGGTGAGAAATGGGAAAACGTCTTTCTGAAGCATTGATGAGCAGATCTGATTGCTCCAACCACCTGATTTGATATGATCTACCCTCCTTTTTCTTCAACACCAAATAGGCATGGGGAAGTGTATTTCATAGATCTCCAGGTGGATTTGTAGGCATTGAATGCTTCTTGTTGGTGGTTGTGTTTCAAATTTGGTTTTCCCCTTCTTCCCTTCTTCCTCCATGGATTCATCTATAAATGTAAGAGCAAGGCTCATTTGTTATGTTGGACACTCTGGATCCTTACGCATTTTGCTAAGGACTCCATATTTTCTGTATTTTGAGTTGCAGACCTCTATGTTTGGCTCTTGCATGTGGATATCGGCCTCCTTCATCATTGTAACAACTCTGTGCATTTCTAGAAGTAATAGAAGCATCGTTTTGTGACTATTCTCTGTCCTAACATGTTTTCATTCCTTCTTCTTGCCTTTTCTTTTGCGTTGTGTGCTGGTTGTGCTATTTCAGGTCCCTTGCAGTTCCATATTTAGTTGTGTTCCATGAGAACGATCTGGTGAATATGTGTTTCACTGTGCTACTCATGCCTAGCCTCCTTTCACGCATTTCCTTTCATTCTCGCTCAGAACAGATAGTGTTCATCCCTCTTTTCTGGTGCTATCACCTTTTAGTGTAGTTTCCTTTCATGTTATCCTTCTATCCCTGGTCCCTTGGCATTATTAGCTTAGTTTCCCCTTTTAGCACTAGGAGTAGTAGTAGTAGTAGAAATAGATAGAGGAACCAACCTTCTTCAGAGATTCGTCCCAAGCTCACAAGGTCCCAAAACAAGTCATGTATATATATATATATATATATATATCATTCCTTTCCTTAAGGTTCATCATTAATAAGATAAAATTTGAATAAGGGTGATAACATAAGACAATAAAGAAGTTAAACCCAAAAAGTTGGCAAAATAGAGAAAAAAGAACAGAAATGCCTAAAGGGAAAACAACATCTGGGTGCTCCTGTCCCTAATGGGAAGTTTCATAAAGGGTAACTAAAAGGATGACCAGTGAAATTAGAGTAGGCTGGGATGTTGGCTGGTATGTAAAACTATATGTTGCAAAGAAGAAATTACAAATAATAAAGATGAAAAGGATAAAAGAAATATCAAAGAAAATTAAAAGGGTTGTTAATGAGCAATTCTATTACTTAGGAATCATGCATATAAATGAAAAATTTGGAGGCTACTTGTACATATTAAGTGCATGATCTAGTGACTACAGTTGTCTTCTCAAATTTGGTTACAAACGTAATTCAAGTCTACAAACTATGTTGGTGTTTCTTGTAAGTTTATTAACACTTCAATGTGATTCCAATTGTGGTTAATGTTGAACTCATAGATGCTAAGAATATCAAGGTCACTTATTTATATGGTGCTTATTTGGTAGAGGCGAGACAGTGATTCTAATTTAACCTAGATGCTTAATCCTTTAGGGGGTAGTAACCAATTTAATATTATTCTAATCAACTAGTTTCCAAAACTAATTGCAACAATATTATGATAATACATGGACTATGATAGATAACGATACATAAATAAAATGAAGCACTATCAATGAGGAGGATAAGAGGACTTAGATAACATCTTGGACTATATACTGATCTAGGTTGGTTTGATGACTAAAAATGGTTAGAAATGATATGATAGAGCCTCAATATTGAAATTGTGACATGAAAAACTATATGGACCAGGGTGTATGGTATGACCCAAAGCGTACCTTCACTTTTCTCCTTTATATACAATTTTGTCCTATACTTTCATCCTCTGAAACTTTTTGTTTCTATTTGTTACTTTTTGTTCTTTTCATTTCTAGAATCTTGACCTCTAACACTATGTGATGCTTGATGTGCTAGTGATGTAATCTTCAAAAGCATAGATGGTGAGAGAGTATTGCAAAACAAATGTTAGGTGGGTTATGGGCACCCTTGTACAACACTGACATCACCACTACTCCAAAGAGGGCTCAAACCACACCTTGTTCTCACCTAGTATGTGATATCTAAAATATATGCAACCATATTGATAACCATGACTTTGTAACAATAGGATTATATGTTATACTTGTCCTAGCTTGAATTGACTTTGGAAATGTGCCTATTGTACTTGCAGACCTGGGTGTATGCATGCCCTTAAATGAGTATGCAAAGTATATAAAGCTCAAGGGAGTCTTAGAGTAGCTTTGCTTGTGATTGCTCTTAGTATTTTCTCATTAGGATGTTAGGTGTTAAGTGGAATGAATTCCCTCTTCAATGGGAGATAAAAAACTTTCTTATATATGTGTTCTAGATCTAGAAACCTCAAACGAGGTAGACTAGAAATGTACCAAAGGGATTCAAAATAGAAAAAATGTTGTTAGAGGAAGATGGACCAAAGTGTCAAGTCAGTGCATAGCGTATGGGCGTTATGACCCTCCTTATCTACTATGGTCCTAGATGCATATGCGGGTGATATGAAAGTTGGAATTGTGATATGTGAGGGTACAACGTAACTCATTGGATTAATATGACTATTGTGTGAACAAGTAGGTTGTGTATGCAAGCAAGAATGAGTGAGACATAGCTAGGGATAACCCAATTCATCAAATTGAGCAAGTGTGGACTAATACAAGAGTGTTGTACAATTTGTGTTGTTGCAAGTCATGAATTACCAAAATGAGTGTTTACATTTCCCCCCTTTAAGTATGGAATTGAAAATTATGTTCTTAAAGGAAAATTCACTTGAGTGTGTAGACACACTTTGTCTTCACTTGGAGTGCCTTGTGTTTATTCAAAGACTTTGTCTTCATTCTAATTGTGTTTGTTTTTTCAGGATGAGTACCTATAGAGAAAAAATTGTACTCAATATCCATACTATAAGAAATCAAACTTTAACTTCAAAAATTTGAACTTAGTGTGAAAATAATGACATGTAAAGTAGAAAAAAAAAGAGAGGAAAGAACACACCTAATATTTTTGTGAGAGAGGGAGAGAGAGTACTTTTACTACTATTTCCATGGAGATTTGTTAAACTTTGTGTTAGATCTAGTTTGAAGGACTTGGGGGTGATCAATCCCCAAGTGGAATGTGCCAAGGGGAATAAAAATGAGTGCAAAAGTACCCACATGGTGAAAACAACCGTATGGGGAGCATTCTAGTTGCTCCACATCCCTTCACAAGAATATGAGTAATGGAAAGTCAAGCCTGTGAGGATATCAGTCACCTTGACACTTCTAAAGACCCATAGATAAGTGCCACTACAGATGGGCATGAACCCAATTGATTTGCAAATGATGGCATAATGTATCAGGGAAATACTAGCTTGCACGTACCCATAATGCCATCATAACCTGAAGTGTACCATGTATTTTGTCATTAAAACTGAATAAATATCCTATAAATGTCCCTAAGAAATTACACCTATAGACACTAGAAGCACACATTGCACATAGGGTTTTTGTTATCCAATTTCACTACCATAACAAAATTGGACAACAGGCAGGCTTGCATTGTGACAATTGGTTGAGGGGCCCACTTGGCAAGAAATGGAAAAATCTGGAAAATTTGTCTAAGACATTTCCTCAACACCTCCTCATAACTCTGATGCACCTGGGAGGCTCAAGAATTACATAAAAGGATATAAGGGAGATGGACTTTAAAGGGGAGCCTTTGGCTCCTAGAGGAGCTCATTGAGATGCTTTACAACTATGGGAAAGCTACTATGCAATCACGCACCAAAAAGGAACACCGAGATCATCACCGAGCTACCTCCATATGTGCCAACCAAGCCACTTTACAAATCTAGTCGAGATGATAAGCATAGCTGAGCTAGTGAGGGGTGATCCATTTGCATAATGACTGAGTTACTCATTTATGGAAGACCGAGTTGGCTGAGATAATTAGATTAATAATGGACAACACTTGTTTAAGCTATAAATTGAGTTGTTTTAGGATAAATGTAGTCAATATATAAGTCATATGTAACCAAACTGTCGATTGGAGAGAATAGACTATGCATTGTCAAAACTCACCAAGCTAGTGCAATAGAGTAATGAGTTGGATCGAGTTGTTTTGGGTACTCTGAGCTCATTTAAAGGAGCTCGAGCTCTATAAACACATCATAGGATAATCAAGTTGACATAGTCCCATGTTGTTTAAGAAAAGCAACCACACTCCTTTTATAGTTTGGACCAAGCTCAAGTCTCATGGACAGAGCCAGTTGTCACAATGTGGATCCAGGCAAGGGCCAACAAGTTCATGCACACTCACACTTTCAATGGACCTGAGCCATATAATAAAATTGAGCCATTATAACAATGATGAACTCGTCACATCTAGGTTACTCATGCACCATGGTGGAAGATCGAACTATTTGAGATATTTGGGTTGAGTTGCAGTGCCTTGAACTTTTCAACCATGCAAGCACTTGAAAAGATCATGGTTAAGCCACCAAAGCTAGAGTAAAACAAGGAAAGTTCTATGTGAGGTAAAAAGGAAATATTGCATATGTTAAGGCCAAAGCCATTATCGACAAGAGCACATTTGACCAATGCGTTACAAATTTTGACTTGGATATAGAATGGATGATCCTCAGACATGAAGAATTGATAGAAGCCCTAGAAGAAGATAGATTCAATGCACAATATACAATACTCAGGTTCACCAAATGATTTAACCTAAATGGTTAATTTTGTAAGGGTAGTCACTGATTGAATATTATCCTAATCAACTAGTTTTTAAAGCTAATTGTAATAATATTAGGATAATACTTTGAAATGATAGATAATGATAAATAAATGAAATGAAGAACTAGAAACGAGTAAGAGAATATGATTTAGCTGATATCTAGATTGTGTAGTGATTTGGGCTGGTTTGATGATTGAAAATGGTAGGAAATGATCTGATAGAGCCTCTATACTGAAATTGTAACCTAAATACTTGTCTAGACCACTGTGTATGATATGAACCTAAGTGTACCCCTACTATGGCCCTTTCTATATGTTTTAATCCTTCTATAATTTTAGCCTTTACAACTTTCTGTGTCTATGTGTTGCTTCTTATTCTGCTCCTATTTGGAATGTGGACCTTTGATACTATGTGATGCTCATTATACAACTGATATAATATTTAAAACCCTAGATGGTGAGAGAGATCCCTACAAAATACACGTTAGGTGGGTTTTGGGCACCCCTATGTACATTTGACATCATCACTACTTCGAAGAGGCCTCAAACCACATATCATTCTCACCTAATGCGTGACATTTAGAATGTATGAAACCATGTTGATAACCATGACTTTACAACAATAAGATTGTATTTGATACTTGCCCTAGCTTGACTTGAATTTGGAAATGTGCCTTTTGTACTTTTAGACCTAAGTGGATGAATGCCCTAGAATGAGTATGAAAAGTATATGAAGCTCAAAGGAGTCTTGGAGTTTTACCAGAGAGTTTTTTCTTTCCAACTTCAACTTAATAAAATAAAATAATAACAATAAAATGGCCTCAAAAGATGATAGGGTTTAACGATACCCATGATGATGGATGCCGATATTGTTGAATAAATCTCCTTCTTCTTACACTGACGAAGAAACCTGTAGATCAAAGACAACTAAAAAAATAGATTAGATGAATGGATAAACAAGCTGCTTAGCAGAGGCCGATTCCAGGAATCCAAAGGGACTTCCTTAGAGTATGCCGACTTACTTTGATAAAATTAAGTAGATTGACAAAGATAATGAAAAATATATGTAAATGAAAAACTATAGATAGATAATGGATAAGAAGCTTTAGAACTCAAGGTTGAAGGGAAAATCCTGTGTAACATGTGACCCAAGAAAGGGTAGACACAATATAAACAGACTCGAAGTAGTCATACTAGAAGTCTTTCATTTCTTGTTGGATATCGTGGAGGAAATTGATCTGATATTCAATGTTGGGAACAAATCAAATTGCACACAATGTCAACTTGTGAAGGATGTTGTACTATTCCAAAAATAAGGGATGCCAAATAATAAGAAGGTCGTAAATGTTTTTGATGTGATGAGACCATCTAGGTACTGCCATAAGTCTTAGGTGTGGGAAGTGAATTGAGCACAAGGAGATGATACTCCCCTAGTGAAATACGTCGCATAAAATTGTCAAAGGAAGCATCATCTGATAGTTTGGATGATGGAATGGATGAACTGGTAGATGCTTCATCAGAGGATGTTAAGCTTGACTTGGGAACAAGTTCGTCATTCAAACGATATGTCATGTTACAAGCTCAGAAAGTATTGGGGTTTGTGGGAACTGTAAAGGCCTTACCTTCATGTTCATACTTAAGACATTGATGGAGTGTTGATGGGATGTAATGCATAACGTGTATCCAGGGACGACCCAATAGTAAGTTATATTGGAACTCTCCTTCTACCAGATAGAAGAGTTCAGGGAGAGTCTTAACACTGACGTTAAGAGGTAAGATTATTGTACCTAATGTAGGGGAGATCGTATCATTGAAGGCACGAAGTATAGTTGGTGTCTGGTATATAATGGTGTTCGGTAAATGAAGTTTATTGAAGGCATATGATGAAATGATATTGATATTGGTGTCGTTGTCAATCACAACACTCTTAATGACGATGTCATTGATTTGAGCAGTGATGAAGAGGTGAAGATCATGGTCCTTTGGTTGTAATGATTGTAGTATTTTAGAACTGTCAAAGGATATTGCAGTGGATGTTTTGAGTGTGCCCACTATATTTTTTGCGAAGATTTGTGGATCATATTAGGGAACTAATATGGATTGAAGTGATTCAATCATGGCTTGTTGATGTGAAGATGAGGTTTGCACTAGCTCGTAAAGGGACATATTAACTGGAGTTTGGTGAAGTTGTTTGATGACGACGTTTTGAACTACGGTGGTGGATTGTGCGTGAGGGGCAGAAAGGATGGAAACCTTATCTTTAGTAGGAGAGTGTTGGAGTTGATGACTCAGGAGTGAGTGGGATGGAGACTTTAGATTTGTTTTGATCAATAGCACCTAGAGTTTTGGGTACGTGCTCTGGTGGTAATGCGTATTGCATTGATTTGGTCAGAGGAGGGATATTTTTAGAAGACTCCTTGCTTTCAGTGGTCATGGGTGTAGGTGTTGATTTGGATATAGTGGTCGTAAATGTCTTGTGGGATGATGTTGATGTTCGTAAATATGAGGGGATAATGCCCTTATTTGTAAGGTTTTTGATAGCATCTTGAAGGGCTTTATAATCTTCTATATTATGTCCTAGTGCGTGAAGATAATTCGAGAAGAGGCTTCAAAGTTATACCAAGAAGGCTTCCACCCCCGAGAGCCAAAGGTTTGAATAAGTAACGTGATGATAGATTGTTGGACAAGCCTTTCAAGGATCAATGTATAATGTCCCTTTAAGGAGGATGTTGAAGGGAGGGATTCCTTTTTATATTTGACAGGTGTCGAAGGCACTACCTTAGGCGTAGTTTTTTTTTGTTATGTACTGAGAAATGGGTTTTGATTATCGTTACATTGATTGGTAATTGAGATGAAGGATGTGGCCCTAGAATGGAGGGTAGGGGGTATACTTTTTGTGTTAAAGGAGTAATAGGGTGATATGTTATGATTTTTATATTTTTAGATAAAGGGATGCAGGATCATCTGATAGATTTTTTGAGGGTCCGTAGATAGTGTTGGGCAACGTGATCATCATATGAGCTTAAATCACAATTTTTAGAACTGGGATTCTTCTATGTGGTTTATGAAGAGTCTTGTGGATGAATAAGAGGTGGATAGAGTATATATGGATGAAAGTATTTTCTTTTCTATGACAAGACTATCAGATGTACCTTCTTTTGTGGATGTTTGGTTTATTGTTGTAGTGATAGAGCTACTAGTAGATTATTGAGATGTAGATTTTGTGATTGTGTTGATAGTGTGATGAGCATGAATGGTATTGGACTGTGGTTAATTGGTGTAGGGGGATTGATTTAGAAAATTTTGTTTAAAGTCATCCAAATTCTTATTTTGAGGTGTATTAGGATTATCTAATTATAAACCACCTTTGTCAATTAGATCTTGGATGACGTTTTAGAATTAAGGAAACATTTCCATGTTATGACCTTTGACCCTATGGTATTTGCAATAATCGTTATCTCTGTACCAAGAGAGTTTTGAGACGGATGTATCGATGGGCGGGATAGGAGGGAGAGTGATCATTTTGGCAGCCAATAGTTTATCAAATACCGCACTATAAGACTCATCGATTGATAGGAGTGTAGTTACGATGATAGACATTCTAAACATTCTTTGGGAGTGGTTTTGATGACAAAATGCATAAAATGATGATTAATATTTGTCTTGACTAGAAGGTGGTTTCGATGAAAACTGTAAGTTTTGGTTTCTTCAACCTAAGTTTAACTCTACCGTCTTTGAGAGCTTAGAGCTCAAGTTTGTGAACCATAGTGAAGGCATCATCAAACATCTATAAGGATTGGATTAATAGTGTAGATGAAATACGTTTGACACAAGAGCGAGAGGATAACTCAATCAGATGGGGCAGTCTGGAATGGGGAGGGGAAAATAACAATTGATTATAATACCCCTTCAGTAGGCACAAAGTTGACTGCTAATTGATTCATTAGAAACTTTTTGATTCGAATAGATCGTGATGGTTTAATTTTACCTTCACTTCTTGTTGCTAGTATGTTGTATCAAGTCCACAAATGTCACTTGTAACCTATAATGAAGAAACGACCTGCAAAACCACAAATGTTGTTAAACCAATACCTAAAGCAGGGCCAACTAATGTAAATGAGGGGTTGGAATGTCCTTAGCTATCAAATAAGTGAACTTGGTCATGTGTTGTAAGATAACAATACATGTCGGATAGGCCTAATGTATATTGTATGAGTGTATCCTTTACTATAAAATTTGAGGAAATTAGGAAGTTCCTCAGTGTGGATGATCATGCTTTGATAGTGAGCAATTTCTAGATGTAGTTAAGTGCAAATTTGATGTCGTAGGATGAATGAATGTTTTTAGGACTCCTATGGAAGCGGCTATGCAAGGTTAATATTTTAATCGCTCAAACCCTTGTGAAGATGTTCGATTTATGATTGAATGCTCTTGGTATTAGATGAGGATGTAATCATAGTTGATTATATGAGAATGCTGAGTGCTTGGTCCTTTGATATGGTTGTGGGATATTTTTATGATTTAGGGGAGTACCTATGCTTGAATGTTCATAGGTAGGCTGTGAAACTAAGGGTTACCATGAAGGTTGGATGTACTAAATGACTTGAAATGGACCCAATGGATGTGTTTAGTAAGAGGCTGTGATAATTGAGCTCATGTGTTGCCCAAAGGGGATGGGGGCAGCTGGTGCTGGTATTCCTGGTTGAGATTGCTTGAGACTAGATGTTGAGAAATCCTAGAGGTATGAATGAAGTCAGGTTGAGACTGTTGAGGTATGTGCTAAAAGGGAATAGAGGCAACAAAAAACAAGTAGAGGTGGCCATGATTTATGGGGTCAATTAGTACTTGAGAGGAAGTAGGGAAGTCAGATGAATAGTAATGTGTAGGATGGGTGGACATTAGAAATAGATACTTGTGTTAATAGGTGGTATCGATGTTAGTGGATAGACCAATAGGACTACAGTTTTGACGAGAGTGTTTTGAACATTCTTTGGGTACGGTCTTGATGACTACTACATTGGCTGATGATTTAGATTTGAACTTCACCGGAGGATGGTTTGGATGGTAGAAAACTAAAGGGGTCGATGAAGATACATTGGTATCTAATTTTGGGACTCTACCCTCTAGCTAAGAGTGCAGAGATCCATTGATGAGCCATATGTGAAGGCTTTTTCAAACATTTAGAAGGATGTAAAAATTGTAGCCCACTCTAGATGAAATGTGCTTAGCACAAGAGTGAGAGAATAAATCAATAAACTCAACTTATGGGAGAGAAAATGATAGTTGATTGATAATGCCTCTCCAACGGGCCATGAAGTCAATAATGGATTCATCTTCAAATTGTTTGATTGCGTATAGATCGGTGATGGTGATTTTACATGTGATGTTGATTGAAAAGTGTTCAAGGAAGAGATGAAAAAACTAAGCGAATGAGAATGATGAATATTGTGGGATGGTGTTATACCAATCAAGGGTAGGGCCAACTAAGGACATAGGAAATGTCCTAAACATAAGGTATTAGTTGAATGCTATAGGATAACAGGTATTTCGGAAGGGCCAAATGTGTTGTTAAAGATCTTCTTTACTATAAAATTTGAGGAACTTAGGAAGTTCCTAGTGTGGAGTATATGATTTTCATGGTACAGATGGGTGGATAGGTTTGTTGAATATTTTTTCGCAGGATAACATGTTTTTAGGACCCATAGAAGTGGCTTCAAGGCTAGATATTTTTTTCATTAAGGCTTGTAGCGGGACTATTTGGGGTTGTTGTGTGTTGGAAGAGGATGAACTAGGTTGATTATATGAGAATTGATTTGGTTGATATGGTTGTGGGATATTTTGCTGTAAATGGGGTACTTAGAGGAATGCTATAGATAGGTTATGAAACTAAAGGCTATAAAGGTTGGATGTACCAGTATTGGAAGGGTGTGGACGTATTTATAAGAGGTTGTGTTAATTGAGGTATGCATTCAAAAGGGATGGATATGTGTATTAATGGTTGAGATTGTTGCGGTATATATTAGAAAGGGATAAAAGAGTGAATGAGTGGTTGAGACTGTTGAGGTATGTGTTGAAAGGGAATGGAGGTATGAATGAGAGTTTGAGATTGTTGAGGTATGAACTCAGAGGAAGTAGGGATAATAGATTACTGTTGTGAGGGGGGATGCATAATAGAAATAGGCTGTTGGGATGGAGGATATTGAAATATGCTTATCAGGATGGATACCAAACTCAAAAGAGGAGTTTGGATGGTAGAAGAGACTAAAGGGGTCAATGTCGATGAAGATACATTGGTATTATTTTGGGATGATGTGGAGCCGAATGAGAGATCCATTGATGACGTAGGTTGTTGATTAGTCATGTCCTGTGAGGAGACCACATTAAGGTCAAAGGAAATGACAAGAGGTGAGGATACAATTTTAAATTTTTTCAATTGACCACTAGGGGGATAAGGATGTACTTGTTGGATGGCAAGCTCATGGTTTAGATCAAGTAGTCGGGAGAAAGAACACAAGGTGTTAGATGTAGGAGGCTGCGGTCTAGGTGTGAGTGGTTACAGATGAAAACCCTAGGTAGCAAGGTATGCATTGAGGGCAACGAGGTTTGAGTCCAAAATTTTAGAAAATACGGGATCCCCGCCATCGAAGAAATGAGGATTGGGTGGATCGGGTATTTTAGATGAGGTAGATTGATTGCTAGGAGAGTTTGGATGTCCTTGATCTTCTAGTTGGGGTGATATAGATGGTTGATGTTGATCAATTAAATGCGAAGCATATTCAATGTGGGTTTGAAGGTTTTTGATAGTTCGTTGAAAGTTTTCAGTCATATTGTCATAATTTTGTAGATGGGATTGTTGTCTTGTAGTAACCATGAAAGCAAAAAATCACCTAGAAATGAAAAATGAATCTAGATTGTTGATTACAAACAACAGAAAAATCATGCAGGAGATTTTTTTGATTATCTTGATTGTTTAAAAGAGGAGTGAAATGTGAAAAATGACTAACATGGTCCTAGGAAATGGTCGTCTAAGGATGGTTTCAGGTGATGTTTAAGGTAGGAGTCTTTCATATAGCTGAAGGTTTTTTGAGGCCCGAATCTGTGCTGGTGTCGGTACAAGGCTTGGCATTGGGGCCTATCCCCTCACTTCATGGTCCCATAATGGTAAGGGATTTAGGTGCTTAGCCAATATACCAACAACTGATTGTTTATACTCGACTAAAACAAGAAGTCGACTTCTCCTCTTGGTGATGAAATCCAAGTAGGTCCACCTGGGTAGGAATGTTTCGATGCAAGTTTATGTTTGATGTGGTTTGGTTGTGTATAGGGGAGATTAAGTGAATGCAATCTGTTAACCTCCTAATTAGACTATGTGATTAAATAGAATGAGAGGTTATTTTTAATACCAAAAAGAAATGTGTGTTTGATGCAAGAAATAGACAAAAATATAATTCTTGGAGAGAAAAAGAAGGGAAAGAGACGTACCTATAATATGCTTCCTTTTTTAAAGATTTTTTTAGCAAAACCACAACACAACGAGCAAAAAGCTCCCAAAGCAACAACCTTCAAGGGTTAGATGAAAATGGATAACAAAAAAAGAGAAATGAATGGTTAGAGGCCAATTGACTAAGCAATAAAAAACAATCTATAAAGATCATTAATGATTTACAGGAGTTGCTGACGATTCACCAGAATCATTAGTGATTTGACTGGATTGTTAATGATTACAAAGCAAAGAACCAAAAAGTGAAAATTAATTAATTCAAAATGAAAGAAAAGGGACATGGTCCCACTGGGCCTGATACAATGTACTAGAGAGTTTTTTCTTTCCAACTTTAACTTAATAAAATGAAATAATAAAAACAAACTGACCTCAGAAGATGGTGGGGTTTACCAATACCTGCGATGATAGATGTCTATAATGTTGAATATAGCTCCTTCTTCTTACACTGATGAAGATACCTACATATTAAAGATAACTAAATAAAATAGATTAGATAAATGGGTAAACGAGATGATTAGAAGAGGCCAATTTCAGGAATCCAAAGGAACTTCCTTAGAGGGTGTCAACTTGCTTTGATACAATTAAGTAGATTGATAAAGATAATGAAAAATATATGTAAATGAAAAAGATAGATAGATAATGGATAAGAATCTTTATAACTTGAGGTTGAAGGGAAAGTCCTATGCAACTTCAAATGTGGCCCAGGAAAGGGTGGATACAATCTGAATGGACTCAAAGTTGTCATACCAAAAGTCCTTAGTCTCTTGTTAGATATCATGGAGGAACTCGATCTGATCTTTAATGTCATCAATGTTGGTGGAAAATCGAATTGCACATAATGTCAACTCATGCAGGATGTTGTACTATTCCTAAAAAAAGGGCTATTGAACAATAAGAAGGTCGTAGATTCTTGTGATAGGATGAGATCGGCCAGGTACTACCATCTAAAGTAAATCCATCCTTACAAAGGACATGTTAAACCCAACAAATTGATAAAATTGATACTAAAATGATAATTTGATTGAAAATGCAAATTGACAGGGATTGCTGATGATTCAAGGGAATCACTGGTAATCAGGAAGAATCGTGGGTGATTCATGAAATCATTAATGATTACTATGAAAATGATAAACTTTTATAAAAATGATAAACAAATCTTTTAAATGATTATTTTTTATTGTTCTTGATGTTTAAATGAAATAAAGATGATTATACAATATCAAATATTACATTGTGGTGTTGGAATAGGTTGGATAACTTGTGTAGATGCTAGATAAAACTGATTGGAGTGGTTGACAGATTGTTGAGCTTCCTGGGAAGATGGTTGATGAAAATATGCTCCAAGATGAAGTTTTACAAAGGCTTGAGATTTATTCAGGTCCTTGGTGATCTCTAGAAGCATAGGGCTTTGTTGCTATATAAAGATAAGAGTGTAAGAATGTGTAAAAGGTTTATGAAGATCCTTGAGAGAGGTGGAAAAACTTCTATTTATAATTGCTGACGATTAGGTAGAATCATTGACGATATGAGATTTTTCAGGAAAACAATTAGGAAAAGGTTGAAACCACATCCTAAACAATTTTTTAGGTAAATGATGAGGGAAAATGGTTGGGAGGAGGTTATGGATGAGTTGGGGAGGTTAGGATGCTAGGATAAAACAAGTTTGAGGTGTTTTAGAGGTTTTAAGTGGTTTTGGATAGGTAAATAATAATTTCTGAGGGGGTAAAAATTTATTTTACTAGATGAGGGGAGGGTGACTTAGGATAATGACATAATGATAAGTTTTAGATAAAAAAAATGTATGTACAAGATGAAGTAGCTGGGTTAATGAAAATCCGGTGTCTATAGGAGTATCTTTATTTGTGATTTCTCTTAATATTTACTCATTGTGATGTTAGGTGCCAAGAGAAATAAATTCCATCCTTAATGGGAGATGAATATGTTTCACCATTTTCTTTACATTATTGAGATGAAATAGATAAGGGTTATGGGATGAGGAGGAAAACTTGTTTATGGTGGTTGGTTGATGGTTATTGTACACCTTCTGACTTCTCAATCCGATGTTGACTGGGAGAGATTCTTTTTGGCTGGGAGGAACTACCTGAAATAGAAAACACGACCATAAAAAAAGAGTTCAATAATATATGAAAGTGGACTACCTAGCATGTGCTAGATCTGGGGAAGTGTGATACTCCCTAAATGGCTATCAATCCACTGTTTAAAAAAACTTAATGTGAGAAATAAACCAATTCATACTGTAGTTGATATGATTTAGGTATTTCATTAAAGCACAATAAGAAAATCTAACATAATAGGCTAGGCTATAGTCATATCTGAAGGGTGGGTAGGTGTTGGAACTAGTCAGGGTCAGGTTTTGGGTTGTTTGGATCACTTGGTAGAAGGTAGATTGGCTATGTTATTGGCAAAGGTGTAAAACAAAGAGATCGATGTCAGTCAGGTGTAACTGAAAACAATTTAGAAGGGACCAGTGATGGTCATGGGTAACCGACGTTGGTAGGGTCAGGGTGAAAGGCTCAATGAGATCTGATTATGGGGATTGAACTCAAGCTAAACAGAGATGGAAGGGTGAATAGGGAGGTCTGTAAGGTCTCTGGTATACTTAAAAGTGTGTAGCAGGTGAGAATGGGTGATTTGGTGGTGTGGGTAGAGGAATGATTGAGTCTATAAGTAGGTAGGAGATGGGAAACGAAAATATAAAGTATAAACTGATAGCAAAAATAACCAAGGATATTATACTGAAATAGAATATGCTGGTAGAAGGTACACTTACTATGATGTATGTTTGATGGCTGAATGGTGATAACATTTGATTAGAATAATGGTGTTTGGTGCCATGGTAGTGCTTCTTAGAATGCTTTTGTGGGTGCAATACCTCTGGATCTATCCTCATGCTGGCTGTGGATGTCTGGGTGTGTGAAAAAGACTTTGGTTATGCTTGTATGAAGCTCTCTTCTCGTCTCTCTCCAATCTCAAAATGTGCAAACCCCAAAAACAAGGTTGCTAAGGTGAATAAATGGTAATCAATGGTGGTTCCAGGTTGACTAACATCAGTTTAGGGATGACCAACGTCAGTTAAGTAGGGATTCCCTAGGTTTACTAGAAATGGTAGATCTCACATCTTTTCGATTAGGTTCATTCCTTTATCCGCGAATACGAATGAACGTTACCTTTTTATGAGTGGGAAGGTGGTTAGAGGAATAATAAGCCTTGATTTTTAGGTTTGGACCAAATCTTATTCATTTATGGAAACATGCTATGAATAGGTCTATGGTGAGGTGTCTATTCATTTAATTAAAGTAATTAAATTAATAATGGGGTGAGGATGGGTATTAATTTAATTATAAATAATTAAATTAATGTTAATGTGGGGTATAAGGGTCATGGCTAGGTGAATGTGTGTAAGTTTTTTATTTGAAAGGGGACCAAGGGGAGTGTGACCCAATTTTGGTGTCTACATTTTGCCCCTTTTTGTTGGGTAGCTTGTATTGGTAGGTGGCGTGACAAAAACAAAGGTTTCTTTTTGCCCCATGTGAATTCAGGGTGAAAAGGTGAATTTGGGTGCCCTAGATAGGGGCATGAGTGATCCCCTCCTCAAATCAGGCACTGATGATGAAGAATAGAGAGTCGGTGGGTGGTTTTAGAAAATAGGGTTAGGTGTGAAGAAGGTGAGGGTCGAGGGTATGGTGATTGTAAAAGGTAGGGTGGGTGATTAGGTAGAGCATTCAAATATATGCATACATTATGAAATGCCATGAGATACAAGGGTTGCTCAACATAAAAAATTTACATTAGCTTGGGTTGTAAAGGTCATCCAAACAAGGGTTGTTGAGGTATGGTATCTAGGGTAAAGGATATGGTCTGGGAACTCAATGAGGTAATATGCAGGAACGTATAGGTGTGGTTCTGGTACATCCAAAAGGTCAAAAGGTCAAGCTTTTTTTGGAGAAGGGTCACGACCATAGGCATGGTAAGGCTATTAGGCTAACCAAAATAGGTACCATCATTGTAAGATGCAATGAGTGAGGACATGGGAATATCCACATAATCAACGGTTAGGTAGGTAGGTGTGGGTAGGATAGGTGGAGGTAAATATGGGTAATGGGTAGTGTTAATCAAATGTACACACACACACAAAGATCGTAACACGGTATTAGGTTGAAGATATTTTAAACTCTACATCATCCAAGGTTGATTAGGTTATCCAAACAAGGGTTGTTAAGGCCCGGTATCTAGGGTAAAGGATACGGTCCATACACACAACGTGGTATATAGGGTATCCTAGCTCAACGCACACTAACCTAAATTACTCAAATTACAACTAAATATAAAAATAAATCTAAAACATATAGCGTCCAAGGTATAGAGAGAATAAAGAAAACCTATAAAACAAAATAATGCTGATGCACCAATACTAAGACAAGGTTCAAATTTGACTAGAAAGACATAAAACAATCACACATGTAAATATTTTAATGGAAAAATAGAATATAGAAAGGCATGAATGCATAAACTTAATGAACACAAGAGGGAAAACAAACATAGATGAATTGTAACATCCCCATTCAAGAACATTAGAACAAGTAATTTTTTTTTAAATGCTTCCTAGTTCTAAATACATAATTTAGAACTCACAAATCAAAACCACCATTCTTATAACAGATAACCATATGCAGCTGTAATGACTCGGAGTACCTCCGATCTATTCATTCCATGACTCGGTAATCCACCGATCTATTCATGAGTATCAAAGAGTTGGCGTTTTTTATTTTAACACATCACTCTTGCGGTTCTCTTCCCTAATCCGGGATTCAGAATGCTCTGTCCAAGGAACCTATCTGAATAATTGTTACCATTATTCATCGGCATCTCATCCCTTAGACTAGGTGACATAGGACAACGCATTCAACAGCTTGCGATACTTTGGCCAAAGATTTAAAACATACTGCTTATGTCTCGTATTCCTTGACGACATACTCGTCATTCTGGAATATGTCCTTCACCCCATTCCTATGTTATGTAGAATGTCTTATACTGAGTTCTGTCAGTCTCTCCTGCCCCAAGTTATTCACTCAGGAACGGATTAGTAATATGACAACGTTATAGGGATGCTCTCGAGGGCTAGGGATACGCTGACATATTGGGTCAACCCTAGTTAACCCAGTGTGTCAAGATACCCCGAGTCTCCTGGGGCAGCCTTATAACATAACCACATTCCTAATCAGTCCCAGAGTAAATCTTGTTCAAGTTTAAGGTGTAAATCTTAACGATCAATGCAAAGGGTGTCGCCATAAGTCACCTGTATTGTTGTATCTTTGAGAAGATCCTAATCTTCTCGAAGGTACAACCCTACAGTTGACTTGTGCCATCAACCTTCAAATCCGCCTCGAAAAGATCTACTTATATATAAGTGTTACATACGTTGAGTTAAAATTATACTTTAAGACACTCCTTTGAGGGTAGTCTTTTCCCAACCCCCGGGTTCCTCACCTTAGGATTACCTTTCTCAATAAAACCCATTACGCAACGAGAAGTTATTAAGACTTGAGGTCCCAACAAGGAGGTCATAGAAAAACATAAATCTAAATCAACGAAACTGGACAATAATCCTTAATCTTCACATGAGATTGCTAACCAAACCCTTTTTGGTTTATATCAGATCTCATAGCTGAAATATATCTTACTTATTAGTATTGAGATACAGTGATTAAAAATCCAATTAAACGTTGTCTTGACTTAGATCAAGACTAGGAAGTAATAATTTATTCAGCTCGTTTAGCTTCCTGTTGAGGTTTATTTTAACCTTAGCTTCTCGAAAGACAATGATCTAAATTCCAATTTAGCTTTAGATAGAACATAATAGAACTACTAAACAATCATAAGTATTCAGTCACATAACCTTGCAAAGCTTACTTAGATAATCACAAATGTCTCCAAGTTATACAATAATAACAATGCTCTTAAAATCATTCGAACCGAAGAAGATCAATCCATCAAGATACGAATGCAAACACATAAGTAACAAATACCTCATTTCATTCATTTCGAAGCTAATCAAATACATTTTATGCATTCAACATATTTGATACAATATTCAACAGCAAAAGAACATCTTTCTTCAAGTAGTACATTTAGAGAATCAAGTTGAAATTCATCATAAAACCAAATTAAACAATCTGAACATCATATCAGATTTGCGTGCCTTTACCACTTAAGGCAACCATCTGCAAAAATTGTCAACACGGGTCGGTTCGGTGAACTGAGCATGATAAGCACTAATTCTTAATTCAATTGCAATCCACCAATTGTTTTCATTAAACAACCTGTTTAAATGAAATCATTTCTTCACATTCCAAACTTAAATCAGGATATTCATCATATATGTTAGAGACTAAGAACATATGAATATAACCATTCTTAAGACAACAAAACTCCTACAAGATTGTTTCTACAATTTCTCAATGGCAGTTAAAACAGTCAACAATCTCACAGTCTTAATTCTTTTATCATCGTAACACATTTCAATGGTATTGACAAGTATACCTATTTATACAGTAGCACACATTTTATACCAGTCTCTCCATACAATACCTCAGTTTATTCTTGTTATGCCCTTACCATAGAGATCGCAAAAGGATGCAAGAAGAAAGCACACAAGGTTTCCTGACTAGGAGAGAGAGAATTTTCCCTTCAACTTATTTATACATCAACATATAAATTACAGTCTAGAAGAAGAAACAGAGTCCATCAGAATCCTAAGTCAATAACATTCTAAACTGTACCGATTCCTTTAGATTAATGCAAATACATTTATGCATGTGACTAAATAGTCAAAATTACAAGAAGAGCTACAGTTCCATCTAATTCCAAATATAAAAGTCACCTGTAGCTACTAAATGATTCAAGAGTTCACGCAACAAGCATTAATAAATAATCCAACTCCAATAGGCTCAACAAAACTTTCCATATTATTCAACAAACATGAAAAATATCCAACGCCATCGCCTGTCATGGCACAGCTAGTAACTCTTTACCCTGGTCAAGTAAAAGACTAGATAACACAATAACAGAAGAGGTAACCATGTGCAAACACAACGACATTCCCACTGAGTCGAAACACTCAGCAACAGACACAGCTTCATTCAACTAATTAAATCCCTACGATTATACAACAAGGATGTAAATTAGAAGCCGATTTCAAGAAGAATAATCACAACAAGGTCTTCATAGAAGCCAAATTCTCTATCAATAATTTTCCTCAAAGTTTCATCGAGCTACTACGAAATATAACACAACAATATTAAGAAAGAGTCAAAATGATATGCATGCTCAGCGAAGACTCAAATCGAGAAACGAGCCAACACGCAGCATATCATGGACTCTAACAATGTCAATTCCAACCAGTACTTATAACCAAGGTTTCGATTGAAGTTGAATTCATATGACAACAATTCAAGAATCCTAAAAGTACTCACAGCAAAACTTCTACAGAAGTTAAAACATAAATTACATTTCAAGGACTCCATCGAAGTCAATAACATTTAGTATTCTTAACAAAACAAAAACATTCATAACCAAGCTTAGACAAAAGTTTGAAATACGAGATACATTTCAAGGACTCTCACTGAGTCAATACCAACCGTATTCACAACTGAGCTTGCACAGAAGTAGAAACACTAGTTACATTTCAAGAACTTCAACAGACTCAAAACCAATGAGTATCCACAACAAGCTTCTGCAGAAGTCAATAACAAACCACGCATTTCAAGGATTCCAATAGTATGCACTATGAAACTACTACAGAAGTTAAAAACATACTATACATTACAAGGATTCCAACAGAATTCTCAACAAAACTTCTTACCGAAGTCGAAACATTAATAACATTTCAAGGACTCAAAAGGAGTCGAACCCATGTAGTATTCTCAATTAACCTATATAGAAGTCACAACATACTATCCATTTCAAGGATTCCAACAAAATTCACAACAAATCTTCTACAAAAGTCAAAACATACTATCTATTGCAAGGGTTCCAACAATATCAATAACATATAGTATTCACGGCTAAACTTCTACAGAAGCCAAAACATACTATCATTTCAAGAATTCCAATGACAACAATAACATATAGGACTCACGACTAAACTTCTACAGAAGTTGAAATATACTATACATTTCAAGAATTCCAACAGTATCAGTTTCAACAAGTGAAAATAGCAAGGCTTCGACTGAAGTCGATATCAAACAAGAAAACGTTTCATGGACTCCAACAGAGTCAGTTTCATACATTATCCTTGTAAGCATTTCATCGAAATCTACCAAAATGCAAAACATAGCAAGATAATTCAACAGCACGAAATCAAGTGTACACCCAGCAAGGATTCAACCGAATAATCGAGCCAGCATGAAAACACAACAAGATAATTCATACATTGCTACCATTAAAACCAACTGAACCAAAAATCATGTTGAACAGAGTTGTTCTAATGAAATCATTTGAAGGAAAGCAAAATTTTTAAAAGTTAGGGCCTAACATGCCTGGTAATGTCGCTTAAAAATCTGAAGAAGACCTCTGAATGAGCTCGAGCCTTCTCCTCTTCTTCCACGTTAGATTCAACAACAATAATTTGTTATTTCCATGCCTTATAAACTTTCCTTGACAGAGAAAAGAGCTAGTTATTCTCATAGTTGCTATGCAACACCAAGTAGACTGGTGCGAAGAACCAGTGATCAAATAGAGAGAAAACCAGAGTGTATGAAAAACCAAACAAACAACTAGTTTTCCATTTTGCATGCCTTCCCGAGAAATCCATGCTCGAAAACCGAGTTCATTAATTGCATTAACTCCAAAATTCCCGCTCAATCTCCATTTCCACCGACCGCCATAGTTGGCGATGGACAAATGCAAACCAAAGACCATTTCCAGATTTGGCGACTCTGCCACGTCAGGTCTCATTAGCCGTTTAAAATCTCCACCAAATCCCTTGTCCTTCATACTTATCCCCTTCATTTAATGCCATAGAAACTACCCCGCCCATGGCTCGCACCCCTTCATAGGTCCCCCTTCATCCATGGTCATTAGTTAGGTTAGATAGGTTGAAGGTAATACTTAGTCTAACCTCCTTAGTGCTAGGTCACTAAACTTAGAAACATTTAGCTTATAGTTTAGGACTAGGTTAGATTAGCACTAATCCAACCCATAGGTTATAGTTTAGGCTTAGGTTATTAACCTTAATAAATCCAGTCTAGGTCTGACAAATAGAATCGTTCAGTATAAGAACCAACAGATATACATTCCCGAAATGGATTCAATCCAGCATTGATAATAAGCTAGCAATATATATACCAGAATTTATTACCTGGCTCAAGGTCTAGAGCTTCCTGATATTACGATATCGGGAACCAATTCATTTAACACGATCAACCTGAGTTAGACTCCTGAATTGCTTATTCAACACATTCAGACCTTGCAACCTTCGTAAGGTCTATAATCTTTTGGTTCATCACAGAATAAACTTAAAACATCTCTTGGATCAATGCCACTGATCCAAGGCTGAGTCATATAGATGGGTAAATCCACAATTCATTCCGAAATCAGATTACACTCAGGTGCTAAAAATGAAAGAAATAAAAGAGTCCAAGAATATCCTGACTCAGTCAAAGATCTTCAAGAGCAAAGAAGATACAATCCATATCAAGCATGACTTCACAATCAAAGGAACACATCATTTTACAGAAGAAATCATATATCAACACTTGAATGCTCAGGAAGAAGTAACAATAGTTCAGAGTGTTACATGCTTCCTTCCTAAAAGATTCATCGTCCCGATGATTACATATTTGATTAACTTTCAGGTCAACCAATTTATTAGTTCACAATACAATGTGATTATTTCCAACTTGAATAGTTCCAGAAATCAATGTCACGATACATTTTTTTCAGCCTGAATAATGTTTGCCTCAATCTAGCTTTCATATAAACATGAAAAAGATAAGTTCATATAAAACAAAATGTTTTGTCAACAGATTTCATTCTGTTGAAAAAGAAAAGGAAAAGAAATTTTCATCTCTTCCAGATTTTCCCAAGTTGCACTTTCTTCATTAAACTGGTCCCACTGGACCTTACATTGCTGTATTTCATGATTTCTCAAATGCAATTGGCGAGTTTCCAGCACTCGTGTGGGTTTAACCACGATTATTCCTGGGTCTTGGACCTGCAAGGAATTCCAATTTAAAACATGTGACAGATCTGAAACGTATTTCTTAAGCAAAGAAATATGGAAAACATCATGCATGTGAGACAAAGCAGGTGGTAATGCTAATCGATAAGCTACAGGATTGATTATTTCAACAATTTCGAAAGGTCCCACGAAATGAGTTGACAACTTGGCAGCCTTGCCAAAAGTTATAGAACTCTTTCTGGGTTTAACATGAAGAAAAACCTTCTCACCAAGCTCAAACCTTCGATCAACCCGCTTAAGGTCAGCATAGCTCTTCTGCCTATCTGCTGCTTCCTTTAATCGTTCACGAATCAACTTTACTTGCTGTTCCATTTCAGTGAGGATCTCTGGTCCAATTACCACTCTATCCTCAACACTATCCCAACTAATAGGGGTTCTGCACTTTCTTCCATAAAGTGCTTCAAATGGTGCCATTTTAAGAGATGAGTGATAAGTCTTGTTGTATGTGAATTCAACTAATGGAAGATACTCTTCCCATTTATACTGTTGATCCATGCAATACATTCGCAACATGTCTTCCAACACTTGATTTACTCTCTCAGTTTGTCCATCCATTTCAGGATGATATGCAGAACTGAAGTTTAGTTTTGTTCCAAGAGCTGTATTAAGCGTTTGCCAAAATCTTGACGTCATTCTAGGATCCCTGTCAGATATAATCAATTTTGGTACACCATGTAACCTGAAAATTTTCATGCATGAATCTTTTGGCCAACACTGGTGAATCATCCTTTAGATTTCCAGCGATGAAATGAGCTACCTTAGTTAGTTTATCTACGACTACCAGGATAACATCATGTTTATTCCTGGACATAGGTAACCCTTGTACAAAGTCGATGCTTATTACTTGTCATTTGTATTGTGGTATGCTATGAGGATATAATAGTCCAGCAGGGTGCATGTGTTCTGCCTTAACCCGCTGACATTCCAGACAATGAGTCATAAAATCAATGACATCCTTTTTCATACCTTTCCAAAAGTATTGCTGTTTTAGATCAGTAAGCATTTTTGTGATACCCGGGTGTCCAGAGAAAGGCGAATTATGAAATTCAACTAACAACTTCTTTCTCAAATCGTTCAGCATAGGTACGTATACCCTGTTTTCATAATGTAAGATTCCTTCATTATCAAAATGAAAACCCTTATACCTTTCATCATTAGGTTCTGCAGCAAGCGCTGCTTTTAATTGTTGAAAGTATATATCAGATTCTGAGGCACTTTTTACCTCATCCTTAAACTGAGTTCTTAACGTTATAAGAGAAGAAATATGCTTCCTACGACTTAGAGCATCTACTACCCTATTCTCTTTCCCTTTGATGTAGCTAATATCAAAATCATATTGAGATAAAAATTCTAACCACCTTCTCTGTCTAGCATTTAGATTAGGCTGAGTGAAAATATATTTCAGTCCTAAGTGATCAGTTTTCAACTCAAAAGGTTTCCCAAGTAAATAGTGTCTCCAGACTTGAAGTGCATGAACAATGGCAGCAAGCTCCAAATCATGAGGAGCATAATTCAGCTCATGTAACTTAAGTTTTCTACTTTCATATGCTATTACTTGATCATTTTGTAACAAAACACCTCCAAGGCCTTCCCCAGAAGCATCCGTTACAACTATAAAACTCCCATTAGGGTCAGGTACAGCTAAAATAGGTGTGGAAGTCAACTGGCTTTTCAGAATTTTGAAAGTAGTCTCGCACTTATCATTCCAATTAAATTTCTTATCCTTCTTCTGCAATGAAGTTATCGGTGCAGCCACTTTAGAAAAATCCTTAACAAATTTTCTATAATAACCAGCAAGACCCATGAAGCTTCTTACTTCATGCACATTCTTTGGTGCAGGCCACTCAGTTATTGCCACTATTTTTGAAGGATCTACAACAATTCCTTCTTTACTAATGACATGACCTAAATAGTGAACTTCTGAATCAAAGAAAGAACATTTGGATAACTTACCATACAACTTTATTTTTCTCAAAATTCCCAAAACTATCTTCAAATGCTCATTGTGCTCTTCAACACTTTTAGAATAAATGAGAATATCGTCCAAGAATACAAGTACAAACTTGTCCAAATATTCTTGAAAGATATTATTCATTACGTTCATAAAAGCTGCGGGTGCATTAGTTAATCCAAAGGGTAGAACCGTGAATTCATAATGTCCATACCTTGTTCGGAAAGCTGTTTTATGAATATCTTCTTCTCTAATCCTTAACTGATGATAACCAGATTGAAGATCTATCTTAGAATAAACCACTGCCCCACACATCTGATCAAATAGATCGTCGATCCTTGGAAGTGGGTATCTGTTCTTGATTGTTGCTTTATTCAACATCCGATAATCGATACACAACCTAAGTGTTCCATCCTTCTTTTTCACAAATATTACTGGTGCTCCCCAAGGTGAAACACTTGGTCTAATCAAACCTTTAGACAAAAGTTCTTGCAATTGAGCCTTAAGCTCGACTAACTCTGTAGTAGTCATCCAATAAGGTGCTTTGGAAATAGGTTCCGTTCCTGGTTTGATTTCGATGGTGAATTCAAATTCCCTCTTGGGTGGTAACCCTGGTAATTCCTCCGGAAAAACATCTTTGAAAATTTGTAGCAAAGGAAATCATTTCATGGAATCACCATCTTCTTCTAAAAATTCAGACATCTTTACTGCATAAAGGGTGCATCCTTTGTTTTTAGCCTTTTTAAGCTGCATAGCTGAAAGTTTTCTAACTGAAATTTCCCATTTCACCCCTTGAATCTCTACTGTTTCTAGCCGATCATCTAAACATTTTATATTCTTTTCATAGTAGTCTACTTTTGCTTTATGGTCAGCTAACCAATTGACACCGATGACAATGTCATATGATCCCAAAGGTGTAACATAGAGGTCAACTTCCGTGGAAAAGTTAGGTAAGTCAAGGACTGCCCTAAAAAGACACATACTCATTGTATGAATAGAATTATTACCATACTGTATAGTCCAAGATTTATCCATTTTTCCAGCTTTTCTCTTAAGTTTAGAAGCAAGTTTACTAGAAATAAAACATTCAGTAGCTCTTGTATCAAAAAGAATAGTGACAGGTATGCCAAATAACTTACCCGGAACTTCTATAGGTGTCACCTACTTTTCAGCTTGCTTGTCTGCTACTGCAGCATGTATCTTATGCTGCTGAATACGATCATCCTTCTTTAAAGGGCACTGATTTGTGTAGTTATCTTTGCCAACATTGTAGCAGCCTCCTACAGGTCCCTTTTTAGGCTCAAAATTGCCTCCAGCCTTGTAATTGTCACGTTGTCCTCCATAGGGCTTCTGCCCATTGTTATAATTTTTAGCAAAATTATCCCTTACATTTCCAGCAGGCTTATTTATTGCTGCTTTCTTATTGTTATCTCCTGGAAACTTACTCTATGTTTCCAAACTTTTTCCATGGTCCATTTTCTGGGTGCAAGAGAGGTTGAAGAAGGGTTTGCAGTCTTCTTCCGCACTTCCTCTTTATGAGTAGAAATAGCCTTCACTACGCAGCATATCATGTTCTTGCCAACAGTGGCCTTTTCAACCAGTACTCCTATAACCATAGTGGTTGGAATGTGAACATCGACCTCTCCCCTATCATGGGATTCAATTCCATGATGAATTTCCTAAAAGTACTCACTGCAAAACTTCTACGTCAGTTTGATACTGCGGTACATACTTGAGGAGTTTTGTAAACTGACTCCCATCGAATTCAATTACCGTTAGCTATCCCTTGAGCTAAGTTCTGAACATTCATGTCATTTTCTGATCATAGACAAAAGTTGTGGCAGCCATACGTTGCCTACAAATCAAGGCCTCTAAATTTAGTCCCAAGTACCATATTGGTATTCATCAACTGTTTAGCTTCAGCTTTACGAAGCTATCCCACCACGAAGATGCATTCGTGGGAAGAGCTTCAATAGGCTCCCCAAATAGCTTTGAGTTTCCTCTGAGAAGCTTCCTTATTGCAGAAGTACTTCTCCACAAACGCTGAGCCAGTTCTCAAGCTCCATCTCCTAATAGTGGTGCCACTATGAAACTACTAGGTGGACTTAAATCCTTTTTATATCATTACAAGTGAGTTCTGCTGCAGAATTCTGGCAACAAAACTTGTTTTCGAAGTTGAAGCATTAATAACATTCCCAGCACTCAAAAGGAGTCAACACCCATGTCGGGGTATGTCCTCAGGAGGTTAACCTAGTACAGTTAGTCACACCATACTATCCATTTCAAGGATTCCTAACAGATTTCCCATCACCTGCTGTCTACAAGTACAGTCTAAGCGATACTATCTATGTGTCCAACAGGGTTCCAGCAAGGATCTCATCAAGTTTCTGGGTTGTTGCACGGCTAAACTCCTTCAGGTGGAGCCATTATTCGCATACGTATCCCCCTTGTTCTAACCATTTCAACGACAACAAGAAAATATCAGGTTTTTACTCACGATTATGGACACAATAGGTCCACAGAAGTCTGCAACCTTTAGCTCTACATACCAAGAATGTCCAACAGTCCTCAGTTTCAGACAAGTAGAACATAGTCAATGGCTTCGACTGAACTGGAAATGCAAACAAGAAAACGGTTTCATGGGTTCCCTTTTTGATTGCACAAGGGTTTGGGTATGTCGGGGTGAGATGCTGGGTTATTTGGAGTTTGGATGGGGTTTGGAAAGGTTTTGATGGGGGTATGGAGGGGTAGTTATCAGAGGAGATCAAGTGTACACCCAGCAAGGAATCAAATGAATAATCGTAGCCAGGGATGAAAATACAATAAGATAATTCATAGCAAATGCTACCATGAGTACCAACTGTTCTACTTATCATTGGAATCAGAGTTCTTCTAATGACATCATGTGAAGTGAAAGCAATGAATTTGTAAATGGTAGGATGCCTGACATGCCTTGTGGAGGATCACTTAGACATCTGAAGGAGTTCTTGTATAAGCTATCTATGCTCTCCTTCTTGCTTGGCTGGATCATATCTATGTTGGGATGAGTGCTAGATGGTTGCTGGGTGAATGTTGGATGTTTGTGTGAGAGAGAATGCTTGCTCTGGTTTCCTACATGTATGATTGCTCTCTCCTTTTTCTCATGATTATGCCATACAACACCAAGAATAGACTGTTTCCAAAAGGAATTAAGGGTGATCAAATAGATGAGAAAACCGGAGCGTAACTGGAATAATTTCAGGGGTGACCAACTAGGTGTCCAGTTATTGCATGGATTCCTGAGCAATCCGTAACTCGAAAATAGGAGATTCATTAATTGCATTAACTGCTACCAGATCTCCCGCTCAATGCCTCCGGGTTGCCACCGAAATAGTTACCATAGTTGGCTTATGTGACAAGTGCAAACCAAGGCATTTATTTCTAGGGTTTTGCGACTCTGCCAGGTCAATCTAGTTAGTTATTTGCAATCTCCGCTAAGATCCCTAGGTCCTTCAGGGTGATCCCCTTGATTTAGGTGCCAGGTAGAAACTACCACCCATGAGCGTGGAGGGGTGGGAATTAGGTCCCCCTTAATCCATGGCTAATTAAATAATAGATATGATGAGAACATGTGGATTAGATCTTAAGGTAATACTTAATCTAAATTAATGTTAGTGTGGGGTGAAAGGAGACATGGTTAGATAAGGGTGTTGAGGTTGGTTATTTGGCGAGGGGTCAAGGGGAGTGTGACCTGATTTTGGTGTCTACATTTTTCCCATTTTTGTTGTGTAGCTTGTATTGGTAAGCGACTCTGAAAAAAATCCAGATGTAGGTCTGCCCCATAGTGTGGTTAAAAGTGATCCCCCTCAGAACCAAGAGACTGATACATTCCCGAAATGGATTCAATCGGTGAGTGGTTTGATAATAAGCTAGTAATATGTATACCAGAATTTATTACCTGGCTCAAGGTCTAGACCTTCTTGATATTACGATATCGGGAACCAATTCATATAACAAGATCAACCTGAGTTAACTCCTGAATTGCTCATTCCACACATTCAGACCTTGCAACCTTCGTAAGGTCTATAATTTTTGGTTCATCCAGAATAAACTTAAAACATCTCTTGGATCAATGCAACTGATCCAAGGCTGAGTCATAAAGATGGGTAAATCCACAATTCACCCCGAAATCAGATTAAACTCAGGTGCTAAAAATGAAAGAAATAAAAGAGTCCAAGCATACCCTGACTCACTCAAAGATCTTCAAGAGCAAAGAAGATACAATCCATATCAAGCATGACTTCACAATCAAAGGAACACGTCCTTTTTTACAGAAGAAATCATATATCAACACTTGAATGCTCAGGAGGAAGTAACAATAGTTTAGAGTGTTACATGAATTACATTTAAGAGAATATTCATCATGCTTACAAAATAGAGGTTAGGGATTTCATGTAAAAGTACTAAGCTGGAGAGGTATGAAGGCGAGAAAAATTTGTCACTCAAAGGAAGGACATATGAATATGACAGAAGGGAACCTGTAAAATGTGCATATGAACTTATATTTATAGAATATGAAAATGGGAGAGAGAGATAAGGGGAATTTATATATGCCATTGAAAAACACAACCTTATGCCCATAGATCCTATTGCCTTTAATGTCCTTGGAAATTCATTGTTTCTTCTGCAACACACCTTCTTGATTTATAGGTGAGGGCATAGGTCCTATTTTTTAATTTACTCCTAGTAGGTGAGGTGGTTGGATGTTTGGAATGAGAAAGTGCGTGTTCTATTTGTGTCCCTAAACTTTCATGATTATTTTCCTCTAACAACAACATTCTCACGTTCCTTCATCATGTAATGTGGCCCTCAGAGAGATGAAATGAATGTAACCATCATTGTGCAATATGAATATCTCAACCAGAAGATCTAGCCAAAAAACCATCTTTTCTTTTCCCCATGGCATTTTGAATGTTTTATAGCTTCCACTGCATCCTTAATCATTTCTTACCTCCATGGATCCTAACCTCGTCGTTCAACTTTTGGATTTGAAAGTACAACAGGTTGAGAAACCCACTAGACAACAATTTTCACATATTCCTTGAATTATTTTCTTGTACTGCAATGAACTTTTATTTCTAAAATTTTCCACCCTCTGTGGACACAAAATCATGTACTTTTCATAATTATCTAGTCCTGATTACATACTACTACTCATATGATTCCTAAGTAAGAACGATACTAATGAACCCATGTTTTTAGCCACCTTTCTTTGCTTTCTGTTGTTACTTTTAGTCTTACACCCTTACTTGCCCAGTTTGCCTTTTTAGTCTTTGACATTTTTCATCCTTGACACCAACACCCAAACTAGGATGCCAACGCTAGGCGCCCTTGTCCAATATGGGTGCTCCTATCCTTTTTTAAACTTTACTCACACTTTTTGAGTCCTTTCTTGCCGTTTAAGTATCATATCTTTTTGGTAATTAGAAATTTCTGGGTTAATTATGAAGTTCAAGCAAGGGAATCATATAAGTATAAAGTTATGTGATCATAATAAATGACCAAACACTAAGCATTAGCTATCTCCACCTAAGGTTGTATCCATCAAAAACATCTAAGAGCTTTGTTTCATCTATCTAGTTCCATCATAAGGGACATAAGGGATGGTTCATCTCAATACACTTTATAGGAGGGAATTTCATTCTATTCCATGCACACATTTACTACATTTCTTTACATCTAGCTACTTGCTCGTTATCCAAGTGTGACTGGCACAAGAGATACCTAGGGAACAATTTTGCACACACACACACACATAAATACATTGGGTTTGAGATGTAGTGCAATGCTCAATTATGTCCACTATTGTGGCAGATGAGGATAGTTCGACCCCTCATCCTCCATTTTTATTTTTTTGGGATTTGTTGTCTATTTGAGGGTTTTATAGATCTATTCTTCATTACAGGTTTTTGATGACTCCAACGATCATTGTGAGAATCCATAGAGATAAGGAAAACATCAATGAACATCTTGTGACCCTAAGAATTTAGATTTCTAAACATTTTGGTAGATCCATGCGCTCAAAATCAATACCTTGACACTTGCAGGTGCCCCTGTCCTTATCCAGACACTTGTCCTATCCATTCCTCCGGATCTCATTCTTCTAGGTCTCTATATGATCCTTCTTCCATTCAGTTGACATGGTTGACACTTTGGTACACTCTAGATTTAATTGTAAATAAACTAAGTACCTTTTTCTGCTCCTTGTAATTAGGGTTTCATTATTTATTGCTTCATTTGCTTTGGTATATTTTTTGTATTTCATTGCATTACTTATTTACTACTACTCTAACATCAGATTAGTCTTGTGTATTTACATTTTAGCATAATCATTTTGGTTAACTTGAACACTTTCACACTTAGGATCCTCATATGTGGGTTTTCCATCATCTAGGTAGATGACCAATGAGCTAGCTAGACTACAACTATTTCGATGGATAGATGATCGTCGTACTGGAGAGCATGAGATGTTACCCGTAGATAGGGTCAGATTACAGTTTAGGCTACCTCAGGATATACCCACACCCTTCCCACAGTATAGGAGGGATGACGTGGAGAGGCCTCTGTGTCTACGATAATCGATAGTGCCAACAGGGCAGAAGGAACAGGTGATAAATCGATAGATATAGATAGTGGTGGGCTACACATTTATGAGTAGTATCACTGAGGCTGGGGCAGCTGGATTTAGCCACCATCACTATTTAGAGAGATGCCGTATAGGGGCAGGTGGCTACCCTGATTACACAGTTGGGGATAATGTAGGGATAGTTAACAGGGTGAGAGGCACAGGTGACCATTTTGTAGGCACAGGTGGCTGCCCTACAAGCCCATGTAGGACAGGGACAGGTACTCACACAGGGCGGAGATGGAGATGGGATATAGGTAGCCACCCTAAATGTGCATGTTACAGGTTTGCAGGGCTAGTTGGCCACTACATAGGAACATGTTGTGGCCCTTGAGGCCCAGGTATAAGCATAAGAGCAGAGATCAATGACACCACCGTAGGCTCAGGGGAAAGGTCCCAATTTATAGGTAGGGGTGTGGCAGGGTCCCGCGGGATAGGTACAGGGTCAGAGGCCAATGGCACCACCACAAACAATACCCATAGCCAAATTGAGGGATGCTCAAGGTGAGGTGAGGTATTATCAGGATCTTTTCAAGGCCGCAGGGATATATTTCCTATCCTATGGAGAGTATGGAGCACAAAAGGCCTTGAGTGAGAGGACCAGGTTGTACACCCATAGTGTGGAGAGAAAAGGGGGTCATCGAGCCCGAAGACAGGGTCAGGGTGAGGCTACTAGTTCACAGAGGCTAGCCCCAGGTGAGGTACCAGGAGAGATCAGGCCAGGACCCATGATGGGTGGTGAGATGTTAGTAGGATGCCAAATAGTAGTGGAGGAGGAGACAGGTGAGACAAATATGGAGGATATCTAGCAGGGTGATGCTTGATAGTTGTATATACCTCCTATTTTATGTAGTTATTTATTTTTGATATATACTGGCCTGCATGCTGAAGAGAGTGAGTATGTATATGAGAGTTTGGATCATATACCGGCCTACGTGCCAAAGATGGTGAGGCTGTATATGAGATTTTTTAATTTTTGATCATATACTGGCCTACGTGCTGAAGATGGTGAGGCTGTATATGAGAGGTTTTGAGAGATGCACATTATTTGGTATCGATGTATATTGTATGGATACACAGATTTGTATGATGAGATGGATTTTTTGTTGATGATGTACTTGTGTTGGCAGAATTTGATTGTTATGTATAGATGGATGGAAAATAGGTGTGTTTAGGCATGGTGGAGTCAGGTCATAGGCATAATGGAATCAGGTTATGTTTAGGCATGGTGGAGTCAAGTTATGTGTAGTCATGGTTGAGTCAGGTTATAGGCATGGTGGAGTCAGGGTGGTGTTAGGCATGGTTGTGTCATGGTTGGGTGGCTGAATGAATTTCTCAGGTACAGGATATGAAAGAAATGATGATGTATGTGTATGTTTTGTTTTAATTTGTGGTATTGTATGGTAACATGGATCATGTGTATGCTCACAGGTAATGTATGATTGTGGTAAATGTGATGAAATGAATGTTGTGATAGTGTATTAATTTCTAATTGGTTGGTACTGAAATGGAAACTAACGAAAATAGAATGTGACTGTAATAGGTAGCCAATGTCAAGAGGTGAATGGTTACGAATGGGAAAAGGTGAAGCAGGTGATGATAATGGTCGAGATAACCTCCAAGGGCCGCATGCCCTCGGAGTGCTACCTACATAGCCCCGGTGAGAAGGGGCCTCAAACTGATGTAGTTCTCCCATAAGCTAGGGAAGATTGCGACAAAGTAGAGGAATGGGTTAGCAGGTGTTAGGCCTGGTTGAATATAGGTCATAAGCATGATTGAGTTTATGTCATAGGTATGGCTATTTTTTTTTTTAAATATAGATTTCGATGATCTAGTCTTGTATAGGATAATCAATAAGTAATGAGGAAGGTAAATGGTAAGAAGTGGCAACAGAGCCACTTAGTTGATAAGAACCCTAATGATTCTACCATACTCTAGATGGGCTTATGAACATAAGAACCTAAAGGAGTTGCATAATGGATCATTGTAAGGGTGAAGGAAGTCACATAATCATGAAATGGCACGGTTGTAGCAATTCCCTTAAGCAAAGAGGAAATTAGAATAAAAAGTCAATGAGGTGAGAATGGGTGATTTAACGTAACTTAGTGTACGACATCGTGTTTTTCTTAGCAAGAAACCCAGGATCAAAAATAGGTAAGTCCATGAAAAAAAAATCATCATCATTTTTTTGTACTTTTAATAGACTAATCAATGCAACAAGTCTATATGGGATGAGTATAATATCTCCTTGATGTCTTCATGAAGCTGATCGATGTGGGAAGCTTTTTAATATTTTTTTCGTATATATATATATATATATATATATATATTTAAATGATTTGATATAGCTATCCTTCAAGGGATAAGTCTATTTATGGTAGTGGAAATAGAATGAAGAGATGTCCCTTTTGAGGGAGTCATCTTTTACTGGAATTTTGACTCAAGGATTGCATCCCTTTTTGTTTTGGATGTTTAAGTCATGAACAATACTATCGAGGAAGGGTAGGTTCTTGTTCGGATGAAAAAACTAGAGTACACAGGAGTTAACTATAAAAGGGGTGGTTTTGAGTGATGAATGACCATGAGATTCCACCTTGAAGAAGACAAAAAATATCCATTAGAATCATGCTATGAGTAGAGCCGTGGTACTCATATTGAAGACAAGGCTAAAAGGTGATGGGTAATAACATAATTCTTGTTTAGTCATGGATCCTCCAAACAGGTAATATGGAAGGTGGAAAACTCTTAAGGGACGAGCGATAAACTGACAGAAAGTGATATAGGACTTGATGTCAACAATAAAATGGTCAAAGATGTAAGGCATTAAGGGGATTAGGTTCGGGTTTACCTTCGAGTGAATACAAATGATAAGCACTTGATCCAAAGGAATGGGTAACGATATAGGGTCCAAGCTAATTAGGAGAAAATTTTCCCCACTTACTTTTCTGTTCTTTGGTTACATGTTGATTTTCCTTCAGGACAAGGTCACCGACTTGAAAGGTTTGGTGGTGAACACATTTTTCATAGGCATGTTTTATATGTTTTTGGTATATTTGGAGATGGTCAAGAGCATTGAGATGACGTTCATCTAATAACTCAAGTTGTGCCAAACGATCTTGGAGAAATTCATCGTCGTTGAGCATGTCTTGTAGTGAGATGGAATTTGGACTTCGAGAGGTAAGAAAACCTCGGTACCGTATACCAGAGAAAAGGGTGTGGCAATAGTCGAAGTGTGAATACTAGTGCGATAAGCCCATAAGGTGAAAGGAATGTGTATATGCCAATCCTTCCCAATATCATTGACTACCTTCATAAGAATTTTGTTTAAGGTTTTATTGGACGATTCGGCTTGACCATTGGTTTGTGGGTAATAAGCTGATGAGAAACCGAGTTGGATGCCAAAAGTGTTGCATAGTTTGTGTAGGGTTTTGCTTTTGAATTGCTTTCCAGTATCAGTGATGAGGTGATGAGGAACACTAAAGTGATAAATGATGTGATGGTTGACGAATCCACATATTTTCTTAGATTTTATAAAAGTGAGGGGATGGCCTCTACTCATTTAGTGTAATATTCAGTAGCGGTTATGATCCATTGTTGGAGTTGTGAAGAAAGGGGGTTGATCTCATGCACAAGGTCTAAATCCCATTGAGAGAAAGGTCAAAGGTCTTGTGCAACTTGTAAGGCATGACTAGGTGTGTGATGGAGATTAGCATACTGCTGGCATTTCATGCAATGTTTGACATAATCACAACAATCATGGTTTAAGGTTGGCTAATAAAAGCCCAAGCGAAGAATACATTTTGTGACAGCTAAACCACTAAAGTGACCTCCACAAATTCCATTGTGGAATTCCTTAATGGTGTAGGGAATTTCAGAACTTGTAAGGCATCGTAAGAGAATGCCATCGAAGCCACACTTGTAAAGAAGACCACCCATGATGACATAATGGGAGACACTTTTAAGAAATCCATGGTGTACATTACGAGTGAGATTGGCGGGAAGAATGGAAAGGGAAAGATAGTATGCATATTGCTTATACTAAAGGTCACATGGGTCAGGGGCAATGGTTTTGACTGAGTGGACCACATAAGGTAAATAAGAGGGTGATTGTAACCTTTATATTGTGATAAATATTTTAGATTCGGTAGGCGAAGTAGGTATCTAAGAAGCCAAGCAAGCCATGGTATCCAAAAATTTATTGGTAGAACGTGGGGTGGTTTGAAGTGCATAACGATCAAAGGTGGTCAAAAGTGTGTCTACATGATGCTTATACTTTTGAAGTATCTCATTATGACACTGGTATATACCATTGACTTGGATTATGACCAGTTGAGAATCATCAAAGATATTGATTGACTTAACATCTAAGGCATAAGCAGCCTGAAGACCCAATACAAGTGCTTCATATTCAACAATATTGTTTGTACAATCAAAATCAAGTTTGAAAGATAAAGGCATATGTTCACCATCAAGAGGAATAAGGATAACACTAGCCCCACCCCCACGCTGACACTTGGAGCCATCGAAGAAGAGTGTCATTTGGTAAGCAAGTTTGTCTAGGGAGAGGGAAACTATAGACTTGTCTGGGAAATCAAAGTTTGATGGTTTATTCCCAGAAATAGGTGCATTGGCCATATGGTCAGTGATAGCCTATCTCTTGATGGAATTTTGATGAATGAATTTGAGTTCAATATCGGTAAGAAGCATAAGCCACCGTGTGGCATGTTGATGTTAATAGGGTTTGGCATACATATAGTGTAATGGGTTAGTATTAGTAACAACAAAGGTTTTGTGGTTGAGTAGGTAATGGTGGAGCATGGTGGTGAAAAAAACTAAGCCTAAGTACAATTTTTTGGTGTGGGTATATCTAGTTTCGTAGTCCAGAAGGGTATGGCTGATGTAATAAACCATTTGCTCTCTGTGCTGCTCGTCGCGATGATCAAGCATGGCACCTAAAGAATGGTCAGTGGAAGACATGTATAGGTAAAAGGGTTGGTAATCCTTAGGAGGAATGAGCACTGGTGGTTGAAGAAGGGATTATTTTAAGGCTTCAAAGGCTTTATGACATTCATCATCCCATTTGAATGAAACGTCTTGTTTGAGAAGATGATGAAATGGTTGACAATGGTTGGAAAGCTGTGAAATAAAACAAAGAATGGATTGCAACTTACCTTATAGGATTTGAATTTGATAGAGATTAGTGGGCGGAGGCATTTCCAGAATAGCCTTGAATTTAGCAGGATCGACTTCTATGCCACACAAAGAAACGAGAAACCTAGGAGTTTTTTGGTAAGTATTGCAAAGATGCACTTATTTGGTTAAAGATGCACACAATACTTGATGAGACTGTCAAATATGACCTTAAGGATGGGTAGGTGTCTAGTTTGATGTTTAGATTTAGCTAGAAGATTATATACGTAACCTTCCAATATGTGATGCATGATGTCATGGAAGATGTAAGCCATGACTCGCTGATATGTGGTACCAGTGTTTTTAAGGCCAAAAGGCATGACTTGATAGCAGGAAGTCCCCCAAGGGGTGATGAAGGTAGTCTTGTGTTGCTCTTATGGAGCTAGTAATATTTGATTGTAGCCCGAGAAAAACGTCAATGAGTGATTCATTTCATGGCCAATGGTGAGATCAACTAGTTGGCCAATACATGGTAGGGGAAAATCATCTTTGGGACAAGCTAGGTTGAGTTCACGGAAGTCTGTGCAAATGCAGAGTCCCCATGTGGCCTTTGAGATAGGAATGATGTTATAAATCCATTGGGGATAGTCCTGGGTTTAAGATGGAAGGAAACTGAGGAGACGGAACTGAAGCTCTTCTTTGACAGAAGAGAAATGCAAGGGCAAGGATGAATTTTCCACTCTTTGTTTGATGGGTTTTTTAGCATTAGGAAAATGGTTACGATATTATGCACATGATTTGGGTCAATACGGAATATCGGCAGACCCCATTAAACGCATTGCTACGGTCGTGAAGGAAAGAGTTGAGGCTCATGATTTAGTAAAGTCTAAGGATTGATGATCTTTAGAATGTTGTAGGATGGATCCCGAGTGTTAGTGTTGAATTCGTGGTCAATTCGTCTAAACATGTTTGCACTCTCAGAAGGGTTGTAATGGTAAAACAGTGGTGAATATAAGAATCTTCTGCACCCCTAGGGGTAAGTGAGAATGGCTGATCGTCTGACATTGAACAACATAATAAAAGGTGTGTATCATCATCGATCAGCAAGGATATAGGAGTGGGAGAGGAAGAGGGAGCTTTGCCATTACCATTGATAGGTCAAGAGGGGGGGGGGGGTCCTAGGGAAATGGTGTTGTTTTTATGAAATTTTTTTTTATAAGGAATAGATTAGGATCTATGGACTCATGTGTGAAGATGTATGTGGGTGAATGAAGGTGGGGAAAGATTTTCCATCCTTGAATGAGGTCGATGTGAACCTTTCTTGGAAGGGGTGCGTACTACCAATGCCATACGCTTGTTGAGTTACAAGAGGTATAGGAAATGGACAGTTTATGGCAGAGTTGTTCCATAAACAATCCAAAGGCCAAATCCTTTCAAGTGAACAGGGGAGGAGGGAAAAGTGTGCGTGAAGCGGTGGATTAGGGATGGTGAGTGTAGGTTGCTGCAAATGGTTGGGTTTGGATGGAGGTTAGGGTTTATAGGGTGGCAATATCAAGTCCCCCCATATCTTGATTAGTGCGAAGGGTGGGAGAGGGCCTAAGGAAAAACCCTACCATGTAGATGTCATATATTGGTGGTGCTGACACAGGTTCCCATATCTGCAGGGTGAGGAGGTGTGTAGATATATATAGGTGGTATTCCCAGAGTGAGGCATTGAAACACACCTTAAATGATCAATAGTGGATATTAGGTGGGTGGAAACATGGATAAATGAATGCAAGAAGAGAGGAATAGGTTAGCCAGTGGTAGAGGCCATAATTGTTAGTAGGGATAAACAATATTATATGTGAGAGAGGTGTGTGCGGGGGTAGTATGGTTATTTAGTAGTCTTGGTGGATGGGATTATAGGTGAAGGTGAGTGGGGATAGTGGAAAGATACCTGACTAGTACCAGCAATCATTGGGATGTTATAAACATGTTACAAGTCTTGAAAGGTGATGGGTTGGTAGGGGGGATGGGGAATTGGTAATATGTCTCATGTTCAAATTTGTGTTGGCAGTGGTGTAAAGTCGAAGGGACACAACCATGACATGGATCCAAGGCCCGGCCCAAAAAAAAATTATAGGGACCTCTCCTTCTAGGACATAGAAAAGTTTGAGATTAGTGCGGGGACCCACGCGGGACATGGAGAACGATGGTACCCAGGGTTTAGAGGTCATGGTGTATTGAAGGAGAGTTAACATAAACTGGTTACATGTATTTGCAATTGGTAGGTATTCACATTGTTGTCATATGCATTGGAAGGAGATGGATTTATAAACTAGCCACCACCATCGTCAAACAATTGATTGATGCATATATTATCAATAAAAGATGGAGATTGAAAGGCGTAGTGGGGTCGAGTCATCAGACGGACAGGGAGTGATCTCTTCATTCTGAAAAGATTGAGGGCAGGAAGATTACTTGGCAAAGTAGGTGGAGACGGTATCAGAGGAAGGCGAATGACCTAGTGAGTGGAGGCAGGTGGTGAGGGGTAATGATGGGAGCTACGGGTTTGTGGGGTATTGGTCTAAAAACCTCATATCGATTGGAAGGACCTCTATGAGGGCTTGACGACTGTGATTAGAGGTTGGATGAGGTCATTAAAGCATTTGATGGAGGATTGTTTGTAGTTTGTTTAACATTATGCAAATGTGTGGATCATTAAGAAATAGGATATGCGGACCTGAATGGTGACTTTGGGTAGGGTGTGGATGATATGTTGGGTACAAGGTTGGTGATGGGCAAAGTTGCCTTTTTCTGGTTGTACTTTCTGGGCTATGGGTGGAAATGTTGATCAAGTTGATCTCAACCTCATGGGGGGGATCAAAGATTGCGGGGGGTGGCGGGGGTGGAGATATTGGTCGATGAGTAGGTAATGGAAGAAGATCTGCGAAAATTGGTGAAGGCAAAATGGGGGTCCTCATCAATAAGATCATCATCGTCAAAATTTGTACGTTGGGAGGACCACAATTGGACAAGAGGGTTCGGCATACATATAGGAAGGCGTAGGATTAGGTAACAACAAATGTTTTTGGTTGAGTTAGGTAAATGGTGGGCATGTGGTGAAAAAAACTAAGCCTAAGTACAATTTTTTGGTGTGGGTATATCTAGTTTCGTAGTCCAGAAGGGTATGGCTGATGTAATAAACCATTTGCTCTCTGTGCTGCTCGTCGCGATGATCAAGCATGGCACCTAAAGAATGGTCAGTGGAAGACATGTATAGGTAAAAGGGTTGGTAATCCTTAGGAGGAATGAACATTTTTGGTTGAAGAAGGTATTATTTTAAGGCCTCAAAAGGCTTTAGCCTTCATCATCCCATTTGAATGAAACGTCTTGTTTGAGAAGATGATGAAAGGTTGACAATGGTTGCGAAACAGGTGTTGTGAAATAAAACAAAAGAATGGATTGCAACTTTACCTTAAGGATTGGCCATTGATAGAGATTAGGGGCGGAGGCATTTCCAGAATAGCCTGAATTTAGCAGGGATCGACTTGCTAGGCCACACAAAGAAGCAACGAGAAACCTATGGTTTTTTGGTAAGTATTGCAAAGATGCACTTATTTGGTTTAAAGATGCCACACAGTTACTTGATGAGGACTGTCCAAATATGACTAAGGATGGGTAGGTGTCTAGGTTGATGTTTGATAGCTAGAAGCTATATACGTAACCTTCCAATATGTGATGCATGATGTCATGTAAGATGTAGCCATGACTCGCTGATATGTGGTTACCAGTGTTTAGTGTTTTTAAGGCCAAAAGCATGATTGGATAGCAGGGAAGTCCCCCAAGGGGTGGAAGGTAGTCTTGTGTTGCTCCTTATGGAGCTAGTAAATATTTGATTGTAGCCCGAGAAACCGTCCATGAGTGATATCATTTCATGGCCAATGGTGAGATCAACTAGTTGGCCAATACATGGTAGGGGAAAATCATCTTTGGGACAAGCTAGGTTGAGTTCACGGAAGTCTGTGCAAATGCAGAGTCCCCATGTGGCCTTTGAGATAGGAATGATGTTTATAAATCCATTGGGGATAGTCCTGGGTTTAAGATGGAAGGAAACTGAGGAGACGGAACTGAAGCTCTTCTTTGACAGAAGAGAAATGCAAGGGCAAGGATGAATTTTCCACTCTTTGTTTGATGGGTTTTTTAGCATTAGGAAAATGGTTACGATATTATGCACATGATTTGGGTCAATACGGAATATCGGCAGACCCCATTAAACGCATTGCTACGGTCGTGAAGGAAAGAGGTGAAGGCTTCATGTTTAGTAAAGTCTAAGGATTGACTGATCTTTAGAATGTGTAGGTTGTCCCGAGTGTTAGTGTTGACTTCGTTGGTCAATTCGTTCAACATGGTTTGCATCTCAGAAGGTAACAAGTGGTGAATATAAGAATCTTCTGCACCTAGGTAAGTGAGAATGGATTGATCGTCTTGAAATTGAACAACATTAATAAAAGGTGTATCATCATCGATCATGTCAGGATATAGGAGTGGGAGAGAAGAGGGAGCTTTGCCATTACATTGATAGGTCAGAGGTCCTAGGGAAATGGTGTTTATGAAATTTTTTTTTATAAGGAATAGATTTAGGATCTATGGACTCCATGTGTGAAGATGGTAGTGTGGGTGAATGAGGTGGGGAAGATTTTCCATCCTGAATGAGGTCGATGTGAACCTTCTTGGAAGGTGGTGCGTAATAACCAATGCCACTACGATGATTGTGTTTACAAGAGGTATAGGAAATGACAGTATGGCAGCGTTGTTCATAAAAATCCAAAGCCAAATCCTTTCCACGTGCACCGGTGGAGGAAAGTGTGAGTGAAGCGGTGGTTAGGGAGGGAGTGTAGGTTGGATGAAAATGGTTGGGTTTGGGATGGAGGTTCGGGTTTATAGGTGGCAATATCAAGTCCCCCATATCTTAGATTAGTGCGAAGGTGGGGAGGGCCATAAGGAAAAACCTCACCTATGTAGATGTCATATATTGGGGTGCTGACACAGGTTCCCATACTCTTGCAGGGTGAGGAAGGTGTCGATATTATATAGGTGGTATTCCCCCAGAGTGAGGCATTGAAAAACACCTTCTAATGGATCAATAGTTGATATGTGGGTAACATGGATAAATGAATTGCAAGAAGATGAGGAAATAGGTTAGCCAGTGGTAGAGGCCATAATTGTAGTAGGGATAACAATATTATATGTGAGAGAGGTGGCGGTAGTCTTGGTGGATGGGATTATAGGTGAAGGTGAAGTAGGGATAGTGGAAGATACCTTGACTAGTACAAGCACATCATTGGGCTGGTATAACATGTTACAGGTCTTGAAAGGTGATGGGTTGGTAGGGATGGTGTAATTATGTTCCTCATGTTCAAATTTGTGGCAGTGGTGTAAAGTCGAAGGGACACAACCCATGACATGGATCCAAGGCCGGCCAAGTAACAAATTATATTGGAACTCTCCTTCTAGGACATAGAAAAGTTTCGAGATAGTGCGGGGACCCACGCGGACATGGAGAACGATGGTACCCAGGGTAGAGGTCATGGTGTCATTGAAGGAGCGTAACATAACTTGGTTACCATGTATGCAATTGGTAGGTATTCACATTTGGTCATATGCATTGGAGGAGATGATGTTAATACTAGCACCACCATCGATCATAACACATTGTATGCATATATTATCAATAAAGATGGAGATGAAAGAGTGGGGTCGAGGTCATCAGACTGGAAGGGAGTGATCTCTTCATCTGAAAAGATGAGGGCAGATACTTGGCAAGTAGGTGGAGACGTAGAGGAAGGCGATGACCTAGTGAGTGAGGCTACGTGGTGAGGGGTAATGATGGAGGCTACGGGTGTGGGGTCATTTGGTAAAACCTCAATAGATTGAAGGACCTCTATGAGGGCTTGACGATGTGACTTAGAGGTTTGGATGAGGTCATATAAAGACATTTTGATGGAGGATTTGTGTAGTTGTTTTAACATTATGCAATGTGTGACTCCATCAGAAATAGGATATGCAGGACCTTGAATGGTGACTTTGGGTATGGGTGTGGATGATATGTTGGGTACAAGGTTGGTTGATGGGCCAGTTGCCTTTTCCTTGGTTGTCTTTCTGGGCATGGGTGGAAATGTTGATCAAGTTGATCTCAAATCATGGGGGTGGATCAAAGATTTGCGGGGGTGGAGATATTGGTCGATGAGTAGGTAATGGAAGAAGATCTGCGAAAATTGGTGAAGGCAAAATGGGGTCCTCATCAATAAGATCATCATCGTCAAAATTTTCTTTGGGAGGACACAATTGGACAAGAGTGGTTCTGAAAGCCTTACAGTTCTCTACATCATGTCCTGACACATGATGGTAGGCAAAAAATTTAGTTTTGTCAAACCATTTTGGTTTGGGTTTGAGCATGTTGTAAGGTCTAAGAGGTGGTAATGTGATGACAGAGGTTTCGAGGAGATTGGTTAGGATTTTGGCATATGACCCTGTGATTGGATCATATTAGGAGGTGAATGTGGGTTTGGGTACATGTGTGGCTAATTATGGAGGAAGAGGCTTTGTAGGAAGGGGAATGGGTTGGTCCAATAGTTTGGTGTGTGGAGTGGTCTTACATCTTTGTTGCATTTGCTTGGGTACGAGCATGGTAGAAGAGCTGACAATGGAAGGTTTGGTTTGTTTAACTATCTTATTGGAGGATAGAGAATATTTAGCTTTAGGTTACACATTCTTGGGTAAAGGTGACATGGGAGTATGAGATATAGAGAGAAAAATAGATGGTGGAAGGGGGCAGGTTACCCACGGGGGTAACCGTGTTGTTGTGGAGGTGGTTGGTAGAGGTTGGGTAGAAGGTGTGAATGGAAGAGAAGAAAGTGTCATGGGTAGTGAATAAGTTATGGATGATAGTGGTGGTATGGGTGGTAAGAAGTTTATGGGTGATGGCGGAGGTTGTGTGGATTGCTTGGGTATATTAGAGGTTCATGATGAGGAGGTGGGTTGCTGTGTTCTTGGTTTATCGGTGGAAGGAGGTTGCTTGGCCAGGGTCGAGGGGTGAGCTCCTAGGATAGATGAGAGAGGGAAAGGTGATAATGGTGTGGTAGATGAGGTTGGCGTATGAAGCCTAGGAGGTTGGGTATTATTTTTAGGGGTCAGAATTAGTTTAGTGTTGGTTTGGGAAGATGTGGCTAAATCTAATTTGATGGGTGGGTGAGTAAGGTTCGATGTCGGCATGACCCCCAAGGTAGTGATGGATTTAGGTAAGGGAGATGATATAGGCATGGGTAGGTGTTTGGGTGTAGATGTATGTTGGGTTAGGGGTATAGGTGTGTGTTGGGATGTGGGTGATAACATGGAAGGTCCTACAATTATCATGGTTATGTTTGATATAGTCACTTGCAACACTTTTGGATAGATTGTGGAGGTATCTGTGAGTGACAACTGCATTTGGGTTGAAGCAAGAAGTAGAAGACATCCCAAAAGTAAGGCTCTATCAGCATAGTCCAAGTAAAATGGTACCACTATAGGTGGGGTTGATGTGGATCGAGTAGTAATCCCTATAAAATGTGTTTGAGAAACATGGAAATGGCTAGCTTCAGGCTCTGTAGGTAAGAGAGTTGAAAACAGATCAACAGGATCTTAGAGGTCTGATGGAGAATGGTCATCTAAGGGCAATGGTGTTTTTATAGGATCTTCTATAGGCAGAGGAGATGATGGGCCAGATGAGGTGGACTCTTCGTGTAGTGGTGTAGGGAGTGAACATGTATCTCCTATGAGTAGGAGAGGTGCCACTGATGATTGCTCAGTAATTTGAGGGGCCAATGACGGCATGCTAATTATAGGCTCTTCCACGAGTTAAGGAGAAAATGAAGAGGGTTCCTCTGTGGGTGGAGGAGTAGATGAAATAGGTTCCTGTGTAAGTAGGGGGCTCAGGCTAAGATTTCATCTATGGAAAGAACATGGGGCAAATGGGAAGAGACTGGTATGTCCTCCAAAATGGCGTGGACCTCATGGACATTGTTATCATCGGTTGAAGTGTCACTAGTTTGGTTAGAAGATGGGGCATGATTAGGAAATGGATTTTTGAAGATATGTAAGTTTTGGTTAGTGGGTGCATTTGTGTTATCCAAGACTAGATCTTTGTTTTCTAACATGTTACAAATATATTGTGTAACATTATTTATATATTGTAATATTAATAATAATGAGTATTTAACTCATATTAATAATATAGTTAGTCTGAGTGTGTTGTGAGAACAACTCACGTAGCTAAAGTTGTGTGAGATAATAAAGAGATGTTAGAGAGATATTAGGAGATGGGGTTGAGATTATGTAGGGATTGAAGATCATGTTTGACTCCACCATTGTAGGGGTTAATTGATCTATATATGTAACTCTCTCTTAATGAATATTATTATCCTGGATGAATTTTATATTCTGTGTTTTTATTATTGTGTTAGATTATTTCTAATAATCTAGAAAAAAATTATTATTTGGTATCAGAGCACCAGGGTTCTTATGACTAGTAATGAGAGTCAAGCATTCCATATGTATTTGTTAAGGAGTCATGCATTTCCATTCTGGAAGTCACCTATTTACACCTGAATTTTCACATGGACGTGCCTAGATTTGTTCATGCGTGGTTTTCCTACGTGTTCTATCTGCGTGCTCTTCCATGTGATCTTCTACGAAATCATTCATCGTGATCTTCTCCGAAATCATGAGTTATAACTATTATTTTCTGTTTTTTTCCATTTTTGGACATAGTGAAAAAAAACATAGATTTTTTTTTCCATTTTTGGAAAGGGGTCCAGAAAGATAGTGGATTTCAAAATTGTAGTTGCCATAACTTTCAGCTGGTAACTCAGATTGAGATGATGTTTTTTTTTTAAAAATGTGTGTTTTTTTGAGCTCTTTACATTGATCATATCAAAAATTATAAACGAAAAAAAATATAAAAACAAAAAAAATTGCTTTACGGACACATTTTCGGTGGAATCCGACGTCCAATTTTTAAAATCGACATGGACAATTTGAATCGAATTGAAAAATTCGAAGGCAAATATTTCCATACATGGCAGGTTAGAACTCAATTGTTTCTGATTAACAAAGATCTATGGGAGATTGTGGAAGGAAAAACTAGTAAACCGCATGACGTAGATGAAGCAACAAAATGGGAAAGCAAGGATCGAAAAGCTACAACAATTATTGGCCTTGGATTATCTGATGCTTATTTGCACCATATAGATTTATCAAAAACTTCAAATTTCATATGGACTACATTGAACAAGATTTTTGGATCTCAAACAAGAAGCACAACAATATCTCTCAAACAAAAATTGTTTGGACTCAAGATGGAGGAAAGTGATAACATGGTGCAGCACATAAGTAAGTTTCACTCCATTTTAAATCAATTAGCAGGGATAAAAGTAGATGTGCTTGATGATGATGCAAAAGTTGTATTACTAAATAGAATTCCTGCCAATTCTTCCAACATGGTTTTTACACTAAGAAAAATAAATCCTAGCCTAGAAGATCTAATTTCTTCGTTGATAGATGAAGAAAATAAGAATATTGATTAATAAGAAAGTGTGTTGTATGGGAAAAATAAAGAAGACAAATCATTTGTTAAAAGAAGATTTAAATATTCTTCCAAGTAAGGATCAACTTCCAAGGATTCAAAGAAGCAATTTATATGCTACTATTGTAAACAACCTGGTCATATGGTTGTAAAATGTAAACTGAGAGCTCAAGACCTACTTGATGAGAAACTACAAGAGAATGCCATGGATGCCGATGAAGAAAAAGATTATGATAAAGAAGAACCAATGAATGATGACAACAGTTATAATTCTGAAGATTTTCTTTACTAAATAAGTATCATCTACGTGGAGGAAGGAGACAATGGAGGAAGGAGGTCAATCAGTGACCTCTCGTCAGCCACAAGCGACAGGGCCACACAATGGTGTTGTGGCATTTTATTTCAGTTGTGTGTTTACTTTCTTAAAATAAGAACAAATGATTTACACTTGTTCAACTATTGTAATAAGTGAGCTCCTGCGTGAGCAATATTTCCTATATTTTCTCTTGACGTTAGAACATTGCAGAAGATTAGAAGCACCAATGTAAGTCAATTCATGGATCTTGAAATGGTTTTTGGAAGATCCAAAAAACCACATGAGGTGGACAGTTGCTGGTTCCTGTCACGTCAAGGTTTGTGGTAAACTTGGTTAAAACCATGGAAGGAGATAGCCTTTCTTTTGATCAAGGTCATGAGCCAAGTTGGGCATGCCACATGGGTGAGCATACTGCAGATAAGTGTGTGAATGTTTTTCCACCATGTCAACATTAGGGGAGTGTATATTGGGAATTAATAATGTTGACAATAGGGGAGTGAATGTTACAAATATATTGTGTAACATTATTTATATATTGTAATATTATTAATAATGAGTATTTAACTCATATTAATAATATAATTAGTCTGAGTGTGTTGTGAGAACAACTCATGTAGCTAAATTTGTGTGAGATAATAAAGGGATGTTAGAGAGATATTAGGAGATGAGGCTGAGATTATGTAGTGATTGAAGATCATGTTTGACTCCACCATTGTAGGGGTTAATTGATTTATATATGTAACTCTCTCTTAATGAATATTATTATCCAGGATGAATTTTATATTGTGTGTTTTTATTATTGTGTTAGATTATTTGTAATAGTCTAGACCAAATTTATTATAACATTTCTTGGATGATATTCTTGAAGGTGATGTAATTACCATCGCTATGACCTTTGACACAATGATAGTTATAAAATTCATGTTCCTTATACCACATGGGCATTGGGTGATTAGGGTCAAAACCATTGTGTGGTTTTATATGTGGAAGGGTAATGGCACTAGCCATAATAAGCTTTTCCAAAATAGAAGACTAATGTTCCCCTATTAGTGTATACTTTTGTTGTTCTCATCTGAACTGGAAAGCTTCAACAGGAGAGAGATTAGAAGAAGGCTTAGCTTGGTATAATGGGTGAGATGGTCCAACCTTGAGAACTACAATGTTGGCAGATCCTTTAGGTTTTGAATAGTTATTCTAGGGTTTCAAAGATGAAGAAGCATCATTTGGTTTAAATGCGCTGTTCTTGTTACATAGCTGAATTTTCTTCTCTTCCATAGCACGAATCTCTGATTTCCATGCCATGGTAAATGCCTCGTCAAAGGTATGGAAGGTCTGCACTTGTAGGGTGAATGATATGTGTCTAGCATAAGCCCGAGTAAAAAAATCTATGGGTTCAGTTTGAGGTAATTGAAATGTGAGTTGGTTAATTAGGTTGCGCCAGTGAGTGATAAAGTCAGTGATAAACTCATCGTCATACTATTGTGTGGAGTAAAGATCAGTCATGGTGAATTTCTTGATAGTGTTGATTGAGATGTGGTCTAAGAAGGCTTGGGCTACTTGATTAAATGAGTAGATGGAATGTCTTAGTAGACCACTGTACCAGTCTAATACAGGTCCTGTTAGGGACATCGGGAAGGTCTATAAGAGTAAAGCATCATCATGGGCGATTAGGTAACACCCATGTTTGAAATATCGCAAATGTTGCTGTGGGTCTTCTTTATTATTGAAACGGTTGAATTTTGGCATTTCCCAATGTACAGGGTATGGGTGAATATGGATGGATGGATGAATGGGATCAGTAAAGATTAGTCATGGTGAATTTCTTGACAATGTTGATTGAGATGTGGTCTAAGAAGGCTTGGGCTACTTGATTAAATGAGTAGATGGAATGTCTTAGTAGTCCACTATACTAGTCTAATACAGGTCCTGTTAAGGACATCGGGAAGGTCTATAAGAGTAAAGCATCATCATGGGTGATTAGGTAACACCATGTTTGAAAGATCGTAAATGTTGCTGCGGGTCTTCTTTATTATTGAAACAGTTGAATTTTGGCATTTCCCAATGTACAGGGTATGGGCGAATATGGATGGATGGATGAATGGGATCAGTAAAGATCAGTCATGGTGAATTTCTTGACAATGTTGATTGAGATGTGGTCTAAGAAGGCTTGGCCTACTTGATTAAACAAGTAGATGGGATGTCTTAGTAGTCCACTGTACCAATCTAATATAGGTCCTGTTAGGGACATCGGGAAGGTCTATAAGAGTAAAGCATCATCATGGGAAATTAGGTAACACCCATGTTTGAAAGATTGTAAATGTTGCTGCGGGTCTTCTTTATTATTGAAACGGTTGAATTTTGGCATTTCCCAATGTACAGGGTATGGGCGAATATGGATGGATGGATGAATGGGATCATTATAGATTTCATCGTATGTGAGAGAATTACGTGACTCAAACACCGATGCTTCAAATGTCCTTTCCATTATTAATTTGATGAGGTCATTGGTAGGTTGTGATGGAAGAGCTCCTCCTGTGGCGTATGAAGGCTAGTACTGAACATGTGATGTGGGTGGCATTATAGTGTATGTCAGTGCCAAATAGGAAGGTTGAGAATAGGGGATTGACATAGAGGGCATATATCTAGAATGAATGCCAGAAAAGATAGGGGGATGTTAATAATACATATATGTAGGTGGGGTAATCGCAGTGACTCTAGTAGTGATTGGGGGCAGAGACTGTGGGATGGAGAGGACAAGATTCTAGAACGGATTGGGGGTCACTGACGTCACGAGTGGTTGTGTTACAATTGGTATGGGTGGTCGATGAGGGAACAATAAATGCTAAAGGTGTGAATGATACTATAGATGCAACTGTTATAATGGGTATAGGACCCATCTGCAAAACCAATGGAGATAAAATAGGTGAAGGTAACGTTGAACTAGTAGGGGCTGATGCAGAAATGGGGATAAGGGCATGAGAGATGGATACATGCATGCCATATATCAACTGACTTGAGGAGTCCCGCGTGGAAGAGTGGGAAAGGTAGAACTGTAAGGTTGCGAGATTCTGATCGAGGAGTCATGCAGATTCCTCATTTCCTGTAGCAATGGTGGTAGGTAGTGTTGGATCCATGGGTGATAGGATAGAGGGTGGTGAAGGACTAGGCAGGAGTGGTTGACGACAAACATGGAATATAAGGGCATTAGCTTGGTTTTGAGTCAACACCATGTGAATTAATGTATATCAGGTGATGCTGAAGCCTATAAATGACACAAAAAACAATAAGAATAAGAAAACTAGGTGTTTGTAAGTGGATTTGGGTAATGTATCAGTTAAGAATCAGCTCGGGGTAACCGACGCTGGTTATGGATGATTGATGATGGTTCAGGGGTAACTGAGGTCGGTTACTGTTAGAAAATAACAATTTCACCAAAGGGGAAAAAATTGATGAATGTCAAATAGGTAAGTTGTATGATGACCATTTAGTAGAATACAGAGAGTACAAAGACTCAGAAAAACTCTAAATAGTGAAGAAGATGAAATAGGTGTCCCTTGGGTAAGTCAACCAAAAGGATAGGGAATTAACTATGATTAGGTAGAACTGATGACGATGAGGTGTAAACTAACACCGATGAATAAACTGATGCCGTTTACTGTGAAAATTTGAAGAATACAGAAAAATAGATTGTTGTGAACTAATATTAGATGAATGATCAACCCAGAAGGTGGGAGATGATAGATATAATTTGGTTGTGACACACTTTGAAGAAGTCAGAATAATCCAACTATGATTGTTGAGTGTGTAAGGCAAAAGAATAAAAAATGGAGAAACATATTCTCACACCTCAAAATGCACGTCAATCAAATGCTAAAAACATGTGTCCAACAAGTGATTTTAACGTGTTAAGCTTATGCTATTTAGAAGATTGACTTATGAATTTAGAGTAGAGTTGTTGGTGAGGAAGGCTTCATATGAAGAAGGAGATCTAAATGGAGAGGTTTCATGTTATGTTATGGTGGGGGCGGGATGTCCTCTGAGGTAATGACTGGACAAAAGTAACCAGATGGATGACCACTGTCAATCCATTGATTGTGTGATCATTGTCAACTTCTTTTGGGTGAGATGTTTTTTAAGGAGATGTGTATTTTTTCAATTTTGCGTAGTTTGGTAGAAGACGAAGAAAGAAAGTGCTTTTCTAGGATTCTTTGTTTCAACCATTAACTAGGCATGACTTCTAGCATATAGGTTTCCTTAATTTTAATGTGAGCTAAATGCAACATAAAAAGATGAAATGTAATTGATTTTAAACCCAAATTGACAAATTACATTCGATGAAGAAAATGATGAATAGGTAGGAACGTGCTCTTTCACTACTTATGCGAAAGCAAGAAAGAAGAAATGGTTTGTTTTAAGCACTGGAAAATAGATGTTGTTTTAGAAAGTTATAAGAAGAGAGGATTACCAGGGAAATATTTTTAGTGTGAATGCAATTATAAAGTAAACAAACACACCATATTTACCTAGGAATGAATAAAAATGCAAGGAACCCCAAGTGGGTCCCACCAGGCATGCCAAAATGTTTCAACATTTTCTTTACTTTATTGAGATGAAACAGATAAGGGTTATGGGTTGAGGAGGAATACTTGTTTATGTTGGCCAGTTGATGGTTGTTGCACGTGTTTTGACTTCTCAATCCGATGCTAACCGCGAGAGCTTCCTTTTGGCTGGGAGGAACTACATGAAATAGAAAACAAGACCACAAAGAAGAGTTAAATAAATATATGAAAGTGGATTGCCTAGTATGTGCTAGATCCGGGAAGTGTGATACTCCCTTGATGACTGTCAATCCACTGTTTAAAACAACTTAATGTGAGAAATAAACAAATTCATACTGTAGTTGGTATGATTTAGGTATTTCATTTAAGCAGAATAAGCAAATCTAACATAACATGCTAGGCTATAGTCAGATCTAAAGGGTAGGTAGGTGTTAGGGTGTTGGAACTAGTCAAGTTCAAGTTCTGGGTTGTTTGGGTCACTTGGTAGAAGGTAGGTTGGCTCTGTTATTGGCACAAGTGTAAAACACAAAGACCGATGTCGGTTGGGTGTAACCGATGATGGTTTAGAAGGGACCAGTGATTGTCATGGGTAATTGACATTGGTAGGGTCAGGGTGAAAGGCTCAATGAGATCTGATTATGGGGATTGAACTCAAGCTAAACAGAGATGGAAGGGTGAATAGGGAGGTTTGTAAAGGTCTTTTGTATACTTAGAAGTGTGTAGTAGGCGAGAATGGGTGATTTGGTGGTGTGGGTAGAGGAATGGATGAGTCTACAAGCAGGTAGGAGATGGGAAATGAACATGTAAAGTATAAACTGATAGCAAAAATAACCAAGGCTATTATACTAAAATAGACTATGCTGGTAGAAGGTATACTTACTGTGATGTAGGTTTGATGGCTGAATGGTGATAACAATTGATCAGAATAATGGTGCTTAGTGCCATGGTAGTGTTTCCTATAATGCTTCCGTGGGTGCAATACCTATATATCTTTCCTGGTGCTGGCTGTGGATGTCTGGGTGTGTGAAAAAGACTCTGGTTCTGTTTACATGCATCTCTCTTCTCATCTCTCTCCAATCTTAGAATGTGCCAACCCCAAAAACAAGGTTACTAAAGTGAATAAATGGTAACCGACGGTGGTTCTGGGTTGACCAACATCGGTTTAGGGATGACTGGTGTCGGTTAAGGCAAGATTCCCTAGGTTTATTAAAAATGGCAGATCTCACATCTTTTGGATCAGGTTTGTTCCTTTATCTTTGGATCCGAATGGACATTACCTTTTTATGAGTAGGAAGGTGGCTAGAGGAATAATAGGCCTTGATTTTTAGGTTTGGACCAAGTATTATTCATTTATGGAAACATGCTATGAATAGGTCTATGGTGAAGTGTCTAGGTGAGGTGTGTCAGTGAGGTGTCTATTCATTTAATTAAAGTAATTAAATTAAAAATGGGGTGAGGATGGGTATTAATTTTATTATAAATAATTAAATTAATGTTACTGTGGGGTATAAGGGTCATGGTTAGGTGAATGTGTGTAAGTTGGTTATTTGAAAGGGGACCAAGGGGAGTGTGATCCAATTTTGGTGTCTATATTTTGCCCCTTTTTTTTGGGTAGCCTGTATTGGTAGGTAGCATGACAAAAATGAAGGTTGGTTTTTCCCCATGTGAATTTAGGGTGAGAAGGTGAATTTGGGTGCCCCAGATAGGGGCATGAGTGATCCCCCCTCAAATCATGCACCGATGATGAATAATAGAGATTCAGTGGGTGGTTTGAGAAAACAGGGTTAGGTGTGAAGAAGGTAAGGGTCGAGGGTATGATGATTGTAAAAGGTAGGGTGGGTGATTAGGTAGAGCATTCATACGTACGCACACATTGTGAAATGCCATGAGATATAATGGTTTCTAAACATAAAAAATTTACATTATCTAGGGTCGTAAAGGTCATCCAAACAAGGGTTGTTGAGGTCTGGTAGCCAGGGTAAAGGATATGGCCTGAGCACTCAACGCGGTAAGATGCAGAAATGCGTAGGTGTGGTTCTGGTACATCCAAAAGGTTAATGTTTTTTAAGACAAGTGTCATGACTATAGGTAAGGTAAGGCTATTAGGCTAAGCAAAATTAGTACCATCATCACATGATGCAACAAGTGAGGACATGGGAATATCCATATAATCAACAGTTAGTTAGGTAGGTGTGGGTAGGGTAGGTGGAGGTAAAAATTGGTAATGGGTAGTGTTAATCAAACATACACACACACATGGAGATCGCAACACTGTATCAGGTTGAAGAGATTTTAAACTCTACATCATCCAAGGTCAATCAGGTTATCCAAACAAGGGTTGTTGAGGCTCGATATCCAAGGTAAAGGCTACTATCTAGAAACACAACATGGTAAGATACATGAAATTGTAGGTGCTTCTATCCTAGCTCAATGCACACTAACCTAAATTACTCAAATTGCAACTAAATATAAAAATAAATCTAAAACATATAGGGTCTAGGGTTGAGAGAGAATAAAGAAAAGCTATAAAACAAAAGAATGACGATGCACCAATACTAAGACAAGGTTAAAATTTGACGAGAAAGACATAAAACAATCACACATGCAAAGATTTTAATGGAAAAATGGAATTTTGAAAGGCATGAATGCATAAACTTAATGAAAACAAGAGGGAAAATAAACATAGATGAATTACATTTAAGAGAATATTCATCATGCTTACAAAATAAAGGTTAGGTATTTCATGTAAAAATACTAAGTTGCAGAGGTTTGAAGGTAAGAAAAATTCATCACTCAAAGGCAAAGCATACATATCTGACAAAAGGGAACCTGTAAAATGTTCCTCTGCACTTATATTTATAGAATATGAAAATGGGAGAGAGAGATAAGGGGAATTAGATTTAGATATGCCTTGGAAAAACACAACCTTCAACCCATAGATCTTATTGCCTTTAATGTCCCTGGAATTTTTTTGTTTCTTCAATGACACACCTTCATGATTTTTAGGCGAGGGCATAGGTGCCATTTTTAAATTTAATCCTAGTAGGTGAGGTATTTGGATGTTTGGAATGAGAAAGTGCATGTTATATTTGTGTCCCTAAACTTTCATGATTATTTTCCTCTAACAACAACCTCTCTCATGTTCTTTCATCATGTAATGTGGCCCTTAGAGAGATGAAATGAATGCAACCATCATCGTGCAATATGAATATCTCAACCATAAGATCTAGCCAAAAAATCATATTTTCTTTTCCCCATGGCATTTTGAATGTTTTGCAGATTCCACTGCATCCTTAATCATTTCTTACCTCTATGGATCCTAACCTCATCGTGCAACTTTTGGATTTGAAAGTCTAGTAGGTTGAGAAACCCACTAGACACCAATTTTCACATATTTCTTGAATTATTTTCTTGTACTGCAACGAAATTTTATTTCTAAACTTTCCCACTCATTGTAGACACAAAATCATGCACTTTTTGTAATTATCTAGTCATGATTACATATTACTACTCATATGATTCCTAAGTAAGAATAATACTAATTAACCCATGTTTTTGGCCACTTTTCTTTGCTTTTTTGTTGTTACTTTTAGTCTTACACCCTTACTTGCTCAGTCTACCTTTTTAGTATTCAACATTTGTCATCCTTGACACCAGCACCCAAACTATGATGCCAGTGCCAGGTGCCATTGTCCAATCTCGGCACCCTTATCCTTTTTTAACTTTAGTCACACTTTTTGAGTCCTTTCTAGCCATTTAAGCATCATATATTTTTGGTAGTCAGAAATTTCAGGGTTAATTATGAAGTTCAAGCAAGGGAATCATATAAGTATAAAGTTATGTGATCATAATAAATGACTGAGCACTAAGCATTAGCTATCTCCACCTAAGGTTGTATCCATCAAAGGCATCTAAGAGCTCCATTTCATCCATCTAGTTCCATCATAAGTGACACAAGGGCTGGTTCATCTCAATACACTTTATAGGATGAAATTTCATTCATTCCATGCACACATTTGCTACATTTCTTTACATCTAGCTACTTTCTTGTTATTCAAGAGCGACTGGCACAAGAGATACCTAGGGCACAATGCTGCACTCACACACACAAAGAACTACATTGGGTTTGAGATGTAGTGCAATGCTCAATTATAAGTCCACTATTGTGGCGGCTGAGGATAGTCCAACCCCTCATCCTTCATTTTTATTTTTTGGGATTTTATGTCTATTTGAGGGTTTTATAGATCTATTCTTCATTACAGGTTTTCAACAACTCCAACAATCATTGTGAGAATCCATAGAGACAAGGAAAACATTAATGAACATCTTGTGACCCTGAGAATTTAGAATTTTGAGCATTTTGGTAGATCTAGGTGCTCAAAATTAGTACCCTGGCACCTACGGGTGCCCCTATCCTTCTCCAAACACTCCTGTCCTATCCATTCCTTTGGATCTCATTCTTCTGGGTCTCTATGTGACGCTTCTTCCATTCAGTTCACATGGTTGACACTTTGGTACACTCTAGATTTAATTGTGAATAAACTAAGTACCTTTTTCTCCTCCTTGTAATAAGGGTTCCATTATTTATTGCTTCGTTTGCTTTGGTATATTTTTGTATTTCATTGCATTGCTTATTTACTATTACTATAGCATCAGATTAGTCTTGTGTATTTACATTTTAGCATAATCATTTTGGTTAACTTGAACACTTTCACACTTGGGATCCTCATTTTTCCTCTATTACGGGTGGTAACATTCCTCAAATGTATTTTTCTTATTTACTTAAGATGCATCCTAATTGCCAAGATGTTCTGTAAAAACATTAGACAACATGTATCTTCCTAAAGATACAACACCGCATGAAATAAGTCCTATCTTCAATTGTTTATCTAACTTCCCTATTCTTTGTGATACTCCATCTAATCAATCCATGTTGGACTCAATTCAAGCTTTGCATTCTTTATTTCAAGACAAATTTTAGGCTATGGAATCCACGATTACATCTCTTAAATCTAAAATCTAACAACTTAAAGACACTTCCCAAGCTCATGTTTGATCTCCTTCTACATCTCATCCTCATTATATGTATTTTACATGTGCTCACATCAATGAGCCTCAAGTCATACCCTTACCATATCCTCTCACCTTTGATCACAATACTACGCAAAATGACATTCTTACTGAGCTCATTAGTCATCAATTGATCACTTTACTATCTACTCAAGGCTATCCTCATAACTGACTTGTAAAATATCAAGGTTTCCCATGTATTGAAATTATTATCAAATTAATGGATATATTGACAACGATTTCTATGCTTTATAATGACGAATAAAACATCTTGAGCGTCAAGGCTTTATCTCATTCATTGCACAACATTCTGTTACACACCCATCTACAAATGCTACATCCAAATGGACCCCTAAGTTTTCCCCTTCTATATCCAATGAACATCATGCCACTACTTCTAATGTTCCTTTACCAATCAGTCAAGCACCACCTATTCAATCCAATCAAACTAAACAACCACCTCTCAAAATTGATCCCACTCCTCCTGCACTCAAGATATCCATGACATTACGAAGTCAAAATCAACAATCCCATCTCAAGGTTTGATCTCCATAACCTCCTCCTCTTAAGTCATCTACAACATTTCCAAGTCAAGCTTAGTAACCACCTCCTATAATTAAACTTATAATTTTGCCTTGTGCTCTAGAAAATGCTTATGTCAATGAATGAGACCTAGATGAAGCTTACGATGTCAATGCACCATTTCATTTCAATCCTCAAAATGTGGTTGACTCTAATTTAGATGATGGTCATATGTATTTACCACCTCAACATCTCATCACTTTTGTTAAGGCAACTACTCCCTACATTGATCCACTTAGCATCTTTTGACTACATGTCCATCGCTTACATACTTGGGGGGCATCATAGCTTCCCCCCAAAATTAACATGTGTATTACATTTCCTTCATTACACACTAGCATATACATCATGACACACATTCATATAATCATTTCCCTATGATGCACTCTTGTACTATGGTTCACACTTGACTGCTGAGGGAATTCTATACACATGAACCTCACACACTGCATAATAGACACTACATGTTCCACATCTCACACATTCTACAAATTTATACATACACATCATCTTCCTCTTAAATCTACTATGCATCATTCCAATTGTGTGCTTTATACACCTATCAATCATACTCATTCTCCACAATAAATTCTTATACATTTCACATCATTCACACTTATATAATTTGCACATCTTACATTACACACTACACATTTTACATTATACATTACCTACCTTACACATCACATGAAATTTTCTCACCACCACAACTATTACACATAATACACATTTTACTCACCTCCTTTTATGTGTTGCACTCACTACTCGATGACGCACTTTAGTTCCTTGTTCCATACTCGACTGTTGAGGGTATACATATAAAATAGACCTCATCACACTCACACATTTGATCAACCACTATTTTTATCATACTATGCGACATTCTTACCCACCACCTTTTTCATACATTTTTTGATATACGCTTTAGGCTACATCATCACGCTTTCTGTCATCCTACTCATACATTTTGTGATATACGCTTTGTGATACATCATCACACCTTCTATCATTTCCATGCATATATTTCATTATATACACTTTATGCTACATCATCACACTTTTTGGAGTTCTTATTCACATGTTTAGTGATATACACTTTAAGCTAAATCATCACACATTTTACCACCCCATCATTTTTACTTTGTCATATTCAATCCAACACATCACACGAAAACTTAGAATCACCATATTTATTTTACACACATTAAGACCATTTCCCGATGATGCACTCTCATTTTCCATTCATTCTTGATTAATGAGGGGGCATAAATAACTGAACCTCATTGTAGGCATACACATCTACTTAGGGAGGCACGCTGCTCCTATCATTCACATTTCATTCCACTCTGCCTCATCCACAACATAATGCATATCTTGGTTGCATTTACTCTTGATTTCATTTACTTGTTACATGTTCATCTTATTAAATGTATGTTAGATATATATCTTGTATGTCATTATCTTTATCATACACACATGCACACTCACTTACTTACTAGTTGTGATTGCATACCCTATAGATCTATTACATGCAACATGGATACATGGTGCAGTACCTAGTACCAATCCCACAACAACCCTTAGGGGCATCCACTTTTGTGAACTATAGGTGCTATTGTTCATTTTGTTTCATAGCACACTATTTTCTAAGATTATAAACACTTTGACATACCTTTTATCTTTCTAACATGTTAATGGGTGCTTCATGTACAAATTATTTTATGCATGACTATTTGGTTCCATGGTCATCTGTTACATTATTTTCCATTGCTTGTCATTGTATGATCATATTTGTGGGCTTTTCCCTTTATCTTGTGTGCAAACTTGTCTATTTACGGCCATTACGATCTTGATTGTCTTGTGACATTGTGAGTGATGTCCCATGTTTACAACCCACTTTTTCATGGTCTACATTTCCTTCTTGCATGTTTACACATTGTCAAGGTAGCTTACATTTCATCTTATACATGAGTGTTTGTATTTGATTATACTAACACTTGTTTTTCCTAGCCACTTGTTTGCATATGCCTTGGTTTCTACCAAGTATATTCCCTTCCCCCTATAAGGCACATTTTCAGCATAATGGTCAGTCCTCTTTTGGGCCACATACTCCTTCAACAATGTTGCATGTACCCCAAATGAGAGGGAGCATCATATGGGTGAATAAATCACCCCATAGAAAGTTACACACAACATGATACCAGTACAATACAATTTTAGTTTCTGATAGGGTTTAGAATCAGACTTGGGTCCTTAGTACACAACTACCTTCCATGAGTACCAATAATAGGGGGAAATTACACAATTCTTCAAACAGGATTTTGATAGGGCAGAGAGTCATTTAGCACTGGGCATTTACACAATGGATTTTACAGGGTAGAGAGTCCCTAACACAAACACACCATATGCAGTGGTGTTTTACACAAAGGGAAGCAATTAAAGGTTGGTGGATGACACCATGTAATTCTCCTTACACTTCTTCCATTACACTGGCATGAGATCACCTAAAAAACTTCCATGTCAACATCATCTTTAGGATCCTTTCTACACCCTTTTTCTCATCACAAATTAGGTGTAAATGTTCCTTTTTTATTTTCAGAATTTACATACTTTACTTAGACACTTTTTACATATTTTTATCATATACATGTGTATTTGAATACTTGCCAACTTATCTTTTACAGGTCTGTCCATATGGGAAGTGGTAGTAAACAACACTACCACCAACAACAACACATACATCAACATTAGAAAAAGGTACATCATGACATGTACACATGTGTTTCTGCCCTAGGTTCATTTTTATCATTACTTTTTACACTTTTTCTCCTTAGCATCCACGCTTCACATTTTTATCACTCCATGCTTTCTCTAGTCCCTCAACATGCTTTTACTGCATCGATCTACATGGATATCAGGAATGCATCTCTATCTACTTTATGTTACCGAGATTTCCACTCACCAACATAAATTTGGGTCAAATATAGACACAAAATCACACACTCTGGGTAATTATCTAGTCCTAATTACATAATACTATTCATATGATTCCTAAGTAAGAACGGTATTAATTAACCAATGTCTTTGGCCACCTTTCTTTACTTTCTATTGTTACTTTTGGTCTTACACCCTTACTTTCTCAGTCTTCCTTTTTTAGTCTTTGACATTTTTCATCTTGGACACCAACGCCCAGATGAGGACGCCAGTGCCAGGTGCCCTCTTCCAATCTTCACGCCCCTGTCCTCTTTGTACTTTACTTACACTTTTTGGGTCCTTTCTAGCCATTTAAGCATCTTATATTTTTGGAAGTTAGGGAATCATATAAATAAGGGAATCATATAAATATAAAGTTATGTGACCATAATAAAGGACCAAACACTAAACATTAACTATCTTAATCTAAGGTTACATCCATCAAAGACACGTAAGAGCTCCATTGGATCCATCTAGCTCCATCATAAGGGACACAAGGGTTGGTTCATCTACATACACTTCATAGGAGGAAAGTTCATTCTATTCCATTCACACATTTACTATATTTATTTACATCTAGTTGCTTGCTCACTATCCAAGTGTGACTGGCACAAGAACAACCTAGGGAAAAATTTTGAACACACACACACACACAAAACTACACTGGGTCTAAGATGTAGTGCAATGCTCAACTGTAAGTCCACCATTACGGTAGCTAAAGATAGTTTGACCCCTCATTCTATATCTTTTTTTAGGATTTGATGTTTATTTGAGGGTTTTATAGATCTATTCTTCATTGTTGGTTTCCAGCGACTCCAATGATTATTGTGTGAATCTATAGTGACAAAAGGAAAACACCAGTGAACATATTATGACCCCAAGAATTTAGGGTTATGAGCATTTTCACAGACCTAGGCACCCAAAATCAGTACTCAGGAACCCTCAGGCACCCATGTCCTTCTCTAGATGCCCTTGTCTAGTCCATTCCTCTAGATCTACATTCTTTTGGGTCTCTGTGTGATGCTTCTACAATTTTGTTCACATGGTTGGCACTTCGGTACACTCCATATTTAATTTTAAATAAGCTAAGTACCCTTTTCTCCTCCTTGTAATTAGAGTTTCATTGTTTATTATTTAGTTTTCTTTGGAATATTTTTGTATTTCATTGCATTAATTATTTACTGCTACTATAACATTAGATTAGGATTATGTATATACATTTTAGCATAATCATTATGG
>CM034151.1:362580797-362725797 GCA_019776745.2 Taxus chinensis
TGTTGTGACTTAATTAGGCACGTTCCCTCCTACTGGGGTATGCTACTTTCGCTTCACTATACCCTACACCAACAACATCACCCTCACCAAACAATCAACACCCCCCACCTTTTTTACCAACCGCACAAACCCAAAAAAAAATTGCCTAACCATAACAAATTTCTGAATTCACATCTCCCTGTTCGAAGGCAGAACTACAATCGGTCTGAGGCCCCTCTGCTTGTGCATGGCTATGGAGGCAGACTTAGGAGACATGGCCCCGGTTCTCCCAAGGTCCTACGCTCCGACACCAACCCCTCCAACCCTATCATGTGTTGTAAATATAAATTTTTTGTGTATTTAGATTGCAACATTCATATTTATTCCTTGTTTTTTCAAAAACAAACAAAAAAAAAAGGTAAACAAACCACAAACCAGAGTATTAGTTATTATCACTCAAAAACCACAAATTACATATTTACGTTTTATTTTTAGATGTTAAAACAAATACATCTTCTCTGTATCGACTAACAGGTCAAGATCCGTATTATTATTATTAATCTATGAAATCACTTAGAACCCTGCACTCCCCCAAATCAGGTGGTGATCGTGGTCGACGATGCGTGACAGTGGCCTATCCTTCCTCAAAGGTGCCACTACCATTGCCGTTTTTTTTTTCCTACCACTGATCCGCAACACTCCTGTAACATGACGAATACGTCCTTCTCGTGTGGAGGATCTTGCCTCCAGTCTCTCCACGTAATGTTGAAAACCTTTAACAATCCGGGGTCTCATTCACCTGTGTTGGAAGCTGGTGAACTAAATCTACAGATGATCTCTCTCCGCTGTAAACTCCAGCTATGTAAGGGTGCTCACGTTCACCTTGCAGCTGCTACCCACCATACTCTATAGGCCTTGTCGTTCTGCATCATTACCCTACGATAGTAGCTATTTCTTCTGGCCCTTTTGAGGTTTGTAGGAGGGGAGGTGGTGAGAATGCTGGCTTGGCGTCGATCCTCATGTTGGTCTATGTCATAGAGTATATCCTTAACGAACCCAAATTGTCGCCGCATGCGATCTAGAGGATCCTCTCGTACTCACCGGCCTGTGCCCTGGTGATTCCACCTCAATCGATCTACACCCCTCAACTACTCAACGAGTCCTATCCCTATAGTTCCCATAAAGGCCTCCAACACATATCTGCAATCGTCACCATCTCCCATACCGATCTACAATACTCGATGTCATCTATCACGGGCCGGGATCTCGCTTCTTGTTTTGTTGGACCATAGTCTGAATCCAAACCTCTGCATCTTGCCTCTCCCGACTCGATTGGGTCAGCCTATTGACGCACATAAAACAATGTGCCATAGGCCCAAAAAAAGTATAAGTGATAACAATCCAGTGTCGTCCGGTGTTTCACTTGCAGGCCCCTAAACCCCTATAGAACTCTGCCAGAAGCGGGATGCCCATGCGAACCATCTGCTCATTTCATCATTTCCCACCTAACACTATCAATGGTTTTTTGGAATCTTCCACACTCCGCCCTCGGTAATGCATAATACCCACCGCTATCATAATAGCAGGCCAACCTTGTTTTCCTCAGGGGTGTATGCATACATGGTACAGATGTCAAATGTTAAAAACGCGTGTGTCAAATTCTCTGCCCAGCTGAACCCAAATACGTGTTATCGCTGCCCACCTAGCGCTAGGCAATGCTGATCCATGTTTTTCCTATTCATTGGGGTCTACAAAATACGGACCACACCAGCTTCCAATGTCAATATCATCTCCCCTGTTAGTAGATAGGAAGGTATTCTTTTCTGGATTCATCTCTCAATCAACGCCTACTACAACATAGCATGGTTAAGTGCGATTCGTGAATAATAGCGGATTCCACTTAACCCCAAACGATTTATGCAATGCCATTCACTGGTGTTACATCCGCTGGATTCATTGACAACAACCGCTGGCATAGATCATTCATCCTTAACCCTGCTTCCGCCTAATACATCAAAAACGACACATTAATATTCAATAGACAAATCTCCACGGGTTTTTTCTCAAATTCTGGAAACTCCTAACAGTAAACGCAATATCGGTTATGGGATAACCGATACGGTTATCTCTAAATTGATACCAGTCACTGTCTAAAAAATATACCTACCGTTGTTAAACATACACCTAATACTACGATAATTATTCTGCCCATTACTCCTATGCTATACCTAAAAAACATACGTGACCACCTGCTTAGCTACCTCTAATTGGCTCTCACCCCATCCAAACCCTTGCCTATCACCTTTTATTTCTCATCTTACCAACTTACACTTCTCTCATCCTATTCATAAAACATGCAAGAATCAAATTACAGACGCAAACGTTTTACCTCTTGGGCTAACAGCTTAAAGGTGGAACTTGTCTTCCTCTCGTCCCGCCTACGAGATGCTTCCCTTTGTTCAGCCATGCTCACCACCCTTTCAAATATAACTTGTCTTCTCTGCCTTCTGAATCTCAGCCCACCACTCACTGTCACTCGCTCTTTTCCCTCCTTATCACTCAAATTCTTTCATGCCAATTACCTGTATCAGTCGTCAAACAGCGTCGCATTCGCATATTTAACTTGTTGCATGACTCTAAAAATAAGAACTTAAGTTACCAACAAAGCAGTTCTATTTTTAGGAAAAAATATTCTGGCATAACCGATATCGGTTTACATAACCGCTATCGGTCATATAGCTACCGACATTGGTTACATAACCGCATAGTCGGGATCAATGTGTCCCTTCCCTTTTTTGCTTAAACCTAAGCTGTTTCTTCGTTTTTAGAAATTTTTTGTGGCACCCGCCTCTTTTTCCTGCATAACAACACCATTATCAATATTTGTCATCCAAATCACATATATATATACATCAAACCCATCAGCATACACAACATGTGAATTAAACTCATCATCCTATAATACAGACATCCATTTCAAAAAGTCCTCAACAAAAGAACATCAACACCATCATATATAAACCATGTGGATCAAACTCCATCATAACATTCAATTCACAACCAATCAAACAAAATAACTATAAAACATTTTAAGAAAACACAACATATGGGTCACAATTCCTCATATATATATAATATATATATATATATATAAAAAGGTTTCAAAATATACAACTTGCCCTGCATAGGGGCCTCTGTGATCTCATAATAATACAAAGCCAGCACGCAGGCCGCAATAACTGTCAAAATATTGACTCGGCTCGCAGGCCGGTCTCTCATATAAAAAATATACTTGGCTCGCAGGCTGGTATCAATTGTACAACCCGTACTCAGCTCGCAGACCGGTATATACAATAAATGAATAAATAAATGGATACATCATATGTGGGCACGCAGGCCTCTATAAACATAACCGGTTCACAGACTAGTGCCTATATCCAATGTACACACAAAAACATCTAACTGTGACCCAGGGATATCTCAACTCTCCCCACCGCCCTCGGCACCTCTCCCTGCGGGTCCTGGCCCTGGCTCCGACCTCCTCCCTGTCACTGACCCACCGGATGTACTTGCACCACTCTGATATCTCTGACTCTGCGAGGTCTCTGCTCTATGTGCCGCATACGGCTGATAGTCAGCCCCGGTACCATCAAGGACATCCTGATAGTACCGGGCCTCCGCTCTCGCCTCCATATAACGAGCCCGTGCCACCATAACTGCTGGGGCTGGTCCCCCGACTCCTAATACCAATGGCCCCTATCCTACCAATATACCCTGTGCCTGTGGCTGTGCCGGTGGCACTACCTGTACCTGTGGCTGTGCCGGTGGCGGTAACTATGCCTGTGGCTACGCCGGTGGCACTACCTATACCTGTGGCTGTGCCGGTGCCGCTGGTGGTGCCTGTGGTGGTGCCTGTACCTGCGCCTAGGCTAACTACCCCTATAAGACACCTATCTATGCCTGTGCAGTAGCAAGCTACCCCTGTAACAACTGTACCTGTCCCCTGAGCTGGTCCCTCTTTGCTCTAACAGCCACTAAGTCTGGCTGTGCGGGCTGTGCTCTCCTCGCGGCTCTCTCCCCTGCCTACCATACCAAAATTGCTCCTGTGCAGCCGGTGTCATCTACAGTATCATCTGCTAGCCTCTCGGCTACCCAATCTGCGTCCATGGGCTGTGGTGCAGGCAGTGGAGCCTCTACATCATCCCTCCGGTACTAAGGGAAGGGCGGTGGCTCATCCTGTCATAACCCCAACTGCCGTCGTACCCTCTCCAGGCGTATCTGCTCATGCTCTCCCGGCCTGCGTGCTGCTATCCAGAATGTATACTGGATCCAACGCAACTGTGATCAGGCTCCTCCGTGGGGTTGATGACCTCTGTAAGGCCTCCATACAATATCCAAGGTAGTCATACCCTCTAATACATGTTGGTAATATGGTACATCCCGTCTAGCGAGAACTACTCGTGGCTGGCCCACGACCCCCAGCCACCTCTGAAAGCCATATCTATAAATCACCTGTGGCCCTAGCTGCTGGGGCAACCCTACTGGTCGAATGCATATGATATGCTCATATGCCCAGCAATGTAATAAGAATGTAGAACAAATCCCGAATCACCTCATCCAGCGATAGCCCCACAGCTCTTTGTATAACTGCACCAGGTATACTGGTGCCCACGCATAACATGTATGCTCCTCCACCATCTCGTGTAGTACCCCCATCAGTGCCCATGGAAAGCGGCCTCCCTCTGAGTCCGGGAGGGAAAATCATGTGATGCCGATCATCATCAACACGACAAGCCGTGTCTCATGTCTATGGGCACGATACATGTCCCCATAGGCAATGCTCGTGCTGTGATGAGTCAATAGCGTGGCTGCATCCCCGAATACCTATAAAATGCTGTCCATGGCTGTCTCTACATCCACTTGGAAGATTTCCTCTCCATCAATCGGTAGTCTAAGGATGCGATACACATCCTCCAGTGTAATTGTCATCTCTCCTATTGGGAGATGGAACACATTGGTCGCCAGATCCCATCTCTCGATGAGGGAAACCATCAGACTGTGATCCCTATCTATCACCCTATAACACTGGACTCCACCGAGTCCCACCTCACGCATGATGGCCCACTGCACTACGGACACGTGTGGCCACATCCGTCTCAACAACGGGGGCATCCTATCCCGCATCGTCAGCTGCTGACGTGCCTACAAAACCAACTGACTGCATTAGCCCTACTCTTTATCACAATAACTCCTTTAACCTTCTATACCCCCTTTTACTCACCCTTCCTCTCAACCTCAACCCCTTCCCTCTTCACCCCCAAAAACACAAAACCCAAACAACAACCAAGCACCCAAAACCACAACAAAACCAAGCAACAAAATAACAAATCCTAACTAGGGACCGGTACCGGTCACCCATGACCGCCACCGGTCCCATCTCCACTGAAGCTGGTCGACATACGACTGACACCGGTCAACCACAAACCCACCCTGCCCCAAAAATTCTTGACCGATGCCGGTCGCTTAGTGACCGACATCGGTCACTGTAAAATCATGGAGCTGAACCCGACGCGGCCCCCCAAATCTATTTTTGGCCTATTTATCTCTATTTACCCACCCAAACACCCTAAAAACCTACCCACCCTGCCGCCTTGACCTATTTAACCCATCTATCCTCTTCATTTTTCAAATAACTTCAATTTATTCATTATTTTATCAAAACATGGATTCCTACCCAAACCCTCAAATATAGCTTAACAACATCAAATTCATACAATGAAGGGTTTCGAACCTACCGGTACGACGACACGTTGTCGTGGTAGGATGGGTGGTGGTGGTCCAGCTGGTCCAGCACCTCTAGCTCCTCCTGGCTGTGCCATGGCTCTCAAACTCCTCTGCTGGGTCCTCCACCAATCAAATGCTGCCTCCTCCTCGCTAGGGCCTACCAATCACTCACTTCTCCACTCAAATAGTGCCACCTCAGCCGAAAAATGCACCAATCTCGACAATAGACCTTAGACAACTAAAATTGGTTTTCAAAATGACAATGTGAAAATGACAGGCCGTATTTTTATTTTTATAGGTTTTTGACCTATAACCGATATCAGTTATATTGTGCCCTAAGGAACCGGTATCAGTCACCTAACTGATACCGGTCCTATCTAGCTGATATCGGTTTAATACCTACCTTCACCCAACTTTTTCCCTTATTTACTAATCACCCTTTCTCACAACATCACCTATATCCACCTTCGCTGAAAACCCTTTGTTGACTTCATTAGCCCGACCCAAGGCTGTAACCAACCATTTGGCCTGACCCAAGGCCGCAAATAACCAATTTGGCCTGACCCAAGGCCGCAACCAACCCATCTGGCCCGACCCAAGGCCACAACCAACCATTTGGCCCAACCCAAGGCTGCAACCAACCATTTGTCCCGACCCAAGGCCGCACCCAACCATTTGGCCCGACCTAAGACCGCAACCAACCCATTTGGCCCGACCCAAGGCCGTACCCAGCCATTTGGCCCGACCCAAGGCTGCACCAATTAAATACCTCACCCAACATCAACACAATACAATTGTATCCACCCATCATGTAGCTTTTTGTTCAATCGAGCTCACCTGTTCGTGTTTTAGCATGATTAGGGTCCTTGACTTGATCAGTCGACCAACTTTTCCTAGACCAAGACCGTGACGTTTATCTCAACCAAACCAACCATTTGGTACTACTGAACATGCCTAAACATTCCTGTACCTTACCCGTTATATCCCCTGGAGCTACTTCCTATGCCTTGGATACCAGGATTATATCACCCTTGTTTAGATAAACTATCAAACTTTGCCTATGAATTGCTTGTTTGCTCTTCAAAATCATGTACCCTGGTCGCACTACTGCATTTCAACGTGCGTCTGCTTCCTTGGACCTACCCCACCATCTTACCATCATATCAACACCATTTCCCTTTATCAACCCTATCCCTGATTTCACGCTACCTCAATCTGTGATAGATTTGAGGGGGATTACCTATACCCTTAACAGGGGTAACCACTTCTTATTATTGTCCGTGCTACTTTAACAAAGACAAGCTACACGACAAAAAGGGGCTAATGTAGACACCAAATTTTTGTCTTACAACCCCCTATGCCCCGCATCTCATTTTGTAACCTAACCTCATCACTTAAACCTTACACAATTATTTATTAATTACCTTATAATTAATAAATCTACATCTCCATACCTGCCACCTCATTTCACCACCTCATCATGACCTAGTCTTAACCCTAAACTAACCTAATTAAGACCTATAACTTGGTCCACATCCACACCCATGACTAATTACTCCTCACCCGCACCTAAAACCAAGCTCATAATGACTTGACCAAGCCCGCAACTAATCCCTCGGGAGAAAAGGAGGGAAAGCTGGCTATTTTACTAAAAATAGCCCGTTTTGACTTGACCGATACCGGTTTCTACTCGACTGCCGTCAGTTGCGTAACCGCCATCGGTTCCCTGTAAATGACCACTCCCAACCAAAAACAAAGGGTTGGATTTTCGTGGATCAAAAATTAGAAGTCATTGGAAGGATCCAAAATTTTTACTTGGCTGAACAGAGACAAGTGAAAAGAAAACAAGAGAAGTTTGCAGAGAAGGACATCAAGCCCAAGACTGCAACTGAATAACCAGAGTCCAGTGACACTCATCTGAGTATCAGGAGAGGAGATAGCTCATCTTGGATTGTCAGATCATCCTACTTGAGCCCTGTCTTCATCATCACAGTCCAAGAACCTGCATTTTCCATCAGGAACTAGTAAGTAAGTCTTATACGTTCTTTTAATAAAATTTCTTGAACTTCTGAATCATAGCCATCATAAGTCTATTCCTAGATCTACTACCCAACAACACACTACATCTAACTGTCATTCCTCCACCCTTACATTACCCCAAGAACACCCCTTGTATTATCTGAGTCCTTCTCATCACCCCATTACCCAACCCCACCCATTTATCAGCCTTATAAAACAACACAACCACCTCACAACCGACCTTCACCAAAAGCCCCTAAAACATTGCCCCTACCGATATCGGTTACCACCAACCGAGGTACCAGTTACAGTGACCGGCATCGGTCACCTTGATTCCAAACCAAGACCAACCCTTTCTCTATTGTTCTAACAAGGTAAACAAATTGTAATTGGACAATAGCTTATTTGTTAGAATTTTTGTTAATTCATATTAGCAAGGGAACTGACCACCTTTGAAAGGAAGTTTTATATTTCCTGGGCCCAAGGCAGTTCCCTCATTTATTGTCTAATTAAAATCTGGTGGTCTTGTATTCTTACTTGCAGATAGTCCTTCCCAGACAAAAAGGAGTTCTTTACAGTTGATATGATCTTTCTCTATGGTACGCGCACACCCTCTCGACATTCAATAGGTATTCCTCCTAGCCCTAACCCTTATCTGTTTCTCAAAGGAATGAAAGGATAGAAGCAACTCTATTCCCAAAAGTTGAAATATTCCGTGCGAAACACATGTCTTGGTGAGAACTAGGATTTGATTTGACAAGAAAAGTAAGATGATTAGAGAAAGGAAATCCAGGTCTACTTCTCAAGATACCTCCACCCCTCATAAAGAAATACCTTTGGCAGCTCCAGAGGCACCAATAAAATTTATCCCTTATCCACTAGAATCTTCAACTTTGGTGTACACTAAGAAGGGAAAAACTAAGAAATATGATAAGGTGGAGGATTTTATTTAGGAGAATGAGATACTGCGTTCTCCTAAGCTAACTAAAATAGTACCTGATGAGGGAGCATTTGTGGACCTTGGTGATGATGACAGTGAAGGAAAAGAGTAGGAAAATCTAGAGGATAATATCCATTAAGAAAGAAGTGAGAAGGGAGATCAATCAAAGAAATCAATTTCATAAAATGTGGAGACATTTGTTAAGGAAGATCCTATTTCTCAAACTAAGAACTCTATATTAGAAGTAGCTATTATACAAACTCTAAGTGTAATGAGTGCATCTGCACTTGGACCCATTTCTCCTTCCACTTCTAGTTCTTCATTTTCCTAGGTACAACCATTTTTGGAAAGTAAGAAAAGGAAGGCCACTTCAAATATTGTTGCTCCTAAGTTTGATGCAGTGGAAACACTTCTAGGTACTACTCCTCCCCCTCCAGCTAAAAAGGTTGAGGTCAACTTTAGATTGGTTTCAGACTCCCAAGGCCAAAAATTCATGGATATTACAAGATCCACGATTGACAAGGATGAAAAGGACCTATCAATGGGTGATATGGAATTGACAAGAATCAACACCAGAAAGTGAGGTACACAACCTGAGGGAAACATTGTCTAAAGTGATTGAAATTTTTTAAAGAGGGAAGTAGACACAAGAGCAATTGGAGGAGCAGAATCAAATTTTGTCAAGTTTCATCAAATCATTATTGGCATAAGATAAAGCACTTGACCCAACCCCTCTGGCTTCCATTCCCCCACCCACAATTCTATCTAATGATGAATTTAAATCCATTAAAGATATTCATAAGAATGCAACTTATGTGAAGGCAATGGAAGCCATGGTTGATGACTTGATAATCATAGGTTTGAATTTCATTGAGGAAGATTTCAAGGAATATGAGAGAATTTATAAGATTCAATTAAATTTCACCACAACACTTAGTGGTTTGGATAGGGAGCTAAAATTATGGAGTGAAGGTATTCAAGATCTTAGATTAATGAGTGAGATAGATGTAAATTTTTTTTTTGGTGAATAAGGTGTTTGATGATGCAAAGTTTAATATATCTAAGAAGTGGGTTTTTAACATTAACTGGAAGATAAAGGTTCTTGAAGAGGCCATTGGAGAACTCAAGAACATGTTGTAAAAAGGAGAAGCTTTTACAACTTATGTCATGTTTACTTTCCAGGGTATTCACTGTCAAATCTTCAAGGAGAATTCAAATGATAAATTCACTATCCAAGAAATCAAGTCTTAGTTCAAGACATTTGTTAAAGAAGGAAACCATATCCAAGGAGAAGATAAATGAAATTTGCACACTGCATGCAACTATCACATATGCTAATAAATAATTATTGGAAAACGTAGAATTTGGAAAAGAAATGGAAAAGTGTCTGGGTAGTTGGACTCATGTAGCCAGCAATACAAAAATTCCCCAAGGCACAAACATAGATGAGGCATTGAAAAGATTCAGAAATCAAGTACTCAAGACAAAAGGGGCCATAAACACTTCCTCTAGCATCTCGACATCCTAGTTCTCAATTTCCTTTCTTAAAATATCTAATTAAGGTGGCTTTATCTCTTTAGTCATATGTTATGGAAACAAGAGATAAATTGAGTTTGTAATATTTAATTAGATATTAAACTTTTGAGATTAAAAGAAAGGAAACTGAAAAAGGCTCGTTTGTAACCGTTTCTTGGGTTATTTAAATAATTTTTCTTGTCATTACAAAGGATCATATTTTGATATCTTGGATGTAAAAGAACATTGAACTACTCAATACAGAAGAAGTTTCATTCTTTCTCATGCTTTGTCCCTTTCTATTCCTTGTCTAATTCATATGAAGCTATGCATATTTGAGCAAGAAATTTGTGTCTTTTAGTTGATATTATGCTTAGAACTTTATGTCTAATACATGATGTCCTATATTTTTATATGCATAGTTTAAATCTTGTTATTTTATCAAGCATAAGTAAGATATCATTCTGTCATCTATGTGTTTGAAAGTGATCTCCTCTTCTCTTCTCTCTTTCTGAATGCCAGTTCCTCTATTTTACTTTGTTTTGTATTGAAAATATTCAGATGAAGACATCTAAAATATCAAAATCTTTACCAAAATATTGAACAAATGTTTATATTGTAAATAAGTAGTTTGGATTTTCTCTTTTGTGTTCAATAAGGGAACCTCTCCCATAAAGAGGAGGGACTACTGTCCCCTGACTGTTGCTTGTTTTCAAAGATCAAATTCTACAACCAATAGTTTTTGGCACCCACCATGGGGCATGTTTTGTGCATGCCCACTAAAATAACTTCAATAGAACCAGAAGCATTAGCACCCTAGTAGACAAATGATATACATGAGGTCAAAGAACACGTGGTATTGAAGATCTATATTTTCAATTATTAGAACAACAAGGTTTTGGGAGGACTCCAGAAAGGAGGATAACAAGATCCACAAGTACTCCCCCTATTAAAAATAGAACTAAAAGAAAAAAAGAACCAAAAATACAATCAAGCCCTAGTTTTCAAGCTTTGGTGTTGGCTGGAGTCACAGTCCCATTGCAAACCATTTTTTCCAAGAATAACAGCACCTCTACCTTGGGGATAATGGGTTGGACCTCTGGCCCTTGCTCAACCATTGCATGATCTCCCAAAAGGGAATAGGAAAATCTTCCCTAAATTCAGGGTGATGGAAAAGTGCACCCTGATGAACACATTGCTACCTTCATTGTGGCATGTGGGATCCTTGGAGTGGAGCATGAAGATGTTTCTGTTAGACTTTTTATGGAGACATTACAAGAAAATGTTGCTGAATGGTTCTATCACTTCCCTGCTGGTGCTATCACTGACTAGACCACCATGAGAACCCAGTTTGAGGATTAATTCAAACCTGTTGAAGATGTACATGCTCTCCTTGCTCATATTTCTCAGATAAAGAAGGAACCATATGAGCCTATGAGAGAGTTTGTTTCCAAGTTTAACAAATTGGTTGATAAGATTCCAGTAGCCACTCAGCCTGTGGACCAAATTTAGAAATGATTTTTCTTAAATGCACAATTACCAGAAGTGAGCTATGCATTAAGAAGAGCCAACCTTGCTACTTTAGATGTTGATCAATGCTTAGCCATAAGTGTTGAAGATGATTTAATAATGTCTGGGAAATTAAAAAAGGAACCTACTAAATCTAAGGATTCTTCTTCTATAGGAAATAATTTGGACTAGTTAGTACAAAAACTGGCAAATGATCTCATAGCAATAAAAAAAATTGGCCTAGAATACTCCTTACAAGGATATTTTGAGAAGGAATTTCAGCCCTAAAATTGTCTGCTCCTTGTCCAACTGAAACTCGCAATTGAAGGGCCACCTCTCAAGGTTCCTGTCAATGCAACATGTGAAGTCCAGGAACCTGAGGATGAAGATGAAGCTGAAGGATATGAGGAACTTGAAGAGGAAGAAAATGAAACACTAGAAGAATCCAGTGATTCTTAGGTTAATTTTCTCATCACTGAGGGAATTGATGATGATATTGATGATTATAATGAAGTAATGGAAAATATGAACAATGACTAATATGCTATCATGACCTGATAACAGATGAGTAAGAAAATAGAATTGGTCATACCCATAAGAAGATCTAAGGAGGTTCCAGTTACCATCCTAGTTGTTGCTAAAAGAGGATCTCCTATCCCTACCAATTCTACTCAAAAGGTAAGTAGTGTTAATACTCCCCCTACTTCCTTGTCTTCACCTAAAGCAAATGGAGACCCAACACTGGTGACTAAATTAAACTCAAATGTCAAAGTTGATAGGCCTAAGTGTTCCTCCCCCTCTATTACAGACACCCCATCCACCTCAAGATCTTTTGACATAATTGACCACATCAAGAAAACTAAAATTCAAATTTCAGAGGCTAAGTTTTATCAGACGCATCCCGATGCCTTTGCTCAGGTTGTCAAATTTGTTAAATCCAAATCCAATCCTACATCCACTACCTCTAAAGTCCTTTTACCTACTCCTACCTCTACACCTCAGCAGAATCTAATGGTTATGAAACCTTCTGTAACTGAGAAAATTGAGCCTTTCTATATCACTCTACTTATAGCCGGTCATAGGCTCAGTAATTGTGTCATTGATTTGGGAGCATCAGACAATGTGATTCCTGCTAAGGTTTCTCATGCTTTAGGCCTAACTTTAACATGCACATTTGGTTCTTGCTATTCCATGGAAAGTAAAGATGTACCATTGGTAGGGAGGATTAAGGATGCACAAGTAGCTTTTGTTGCTTTCCCGGAGAAAAGGGTCAAAGCTACTATCTTAGTAGCTGATATTCCCCCATCCTATGGTATGTTGCTAAGAAGAAAATTTTGTAAAGAAGTAGGTGGATAAATTCAAATGGACTGGTCACACACTCTCATTCTAGTTAATGGGAAAATGAAGAAGTTGTTACCTGAGAGGAAGACTGAGTACATTGTGTAGAAAATTGATGATCCTAAAGAAAAAATCCTCTATGAAGATATCAGTTAGGGGAACTATATGATTATGTTAGAGGGAAATGAAAACTTCCAAAGGTGTGATGGATGACCCTAATGGTGTTTGGATGCTTGAATTTGATGGTAGATATTCCTCAACTGGTTCTGGAGTAGGAGTGTTCCTTTTCTCTCCTAAAAATAAGTCTTATCCTTTCTCCTACTAGACTTCAATTTGAAAACACAAATAATACAGACGGAGTATGAAGCTCTTCTTTTAGGACTATCAATGGCAAGGGATATGGGAATTAAGAACCTTTGTGCATGAGGAGATGCAAATCTCATCGTTAAGCAAGTGAGAGAGATTTTTCAAGTTAAGAACAAGAGGCTAAAACACTATAGGAATATGGTGTGGGATTCTATTGAATTGTTGGATGCCTTTTCTATAGAGTTTGTTCTTAGAGAGAAGAATACTATAGTAGATGATTTGGCTGTCTCACAATCCTTGTTGATTCCTCATCCCACATTTTCCCAAGAAAAGTTCACAATTGAAATGATACATAGGCCAAGTGTGCCGGATAATGCTAACAATTGGAAAGTATTCAATGATGATCAACATTTTCTCTCTTTTCTTGAACTTCAGGATAATTTCAGTCAGTTGTATTTTGAAGGAAGTGAAGTCACTCCTCATGAATCTGTAACATCCACCATGCCTGAGGAAGGGATTGGGGAAGAATCTGATAAAGATGGTTGTATTAATTTAAAAGGTAACAAGATACCCAGAGGATTAGTAAGCCTGGAAGATTTGTTTGAAAAGCATGACAGGTATATCAAGTCAAACATATCACATGAGGTTCATCAGTCTGTAGAGTATGAAAATGCTAATATTGGAAGTAAAAAGGAACCCAAGCTTGTCAACGTTGGTAAATGATGCATAAAATAAGAAAGAAATAGAATGATAAATTTATTAAAAAGGTATGTTGATATGCTTTCCTATTCATATGATGATTTGAAATCTTTCAAACCAAGAGAAATACAACATTATATTCCTTTGAAACCTGGAATCAAGCCTTTTTGGTAGAAACAAAGGCAATACAACCCCAAGATTTCAGACACCATTTATCAAGAGATTCAAAATCTCTTAAAGGAAAAGATAATTTTTCCAATTCATCACTCAGCTTGGGTGGCCAATATTGTGCCAGTAAGAAAAAAGAATGGTGAAATATGGATTTTTGTGGATTTTCAAAATCTAAATCAAGCCTCCCTCAAGGAAAATTATCCACTCCCCATGATGGATCAGATTCTGCAAGTTGTTACCGGCTCCAAAATGTTGTCTATGTTGGATGGATTTTCAGGGTACAATCAGATTAAGGTTGATGTCCCTAATCAACACAAGACAACTTTCCAACTCCATGGGGAAATTTTTCTTATAAGAGGATGCCATTCAGTCTGATTAATGTTGGTGCCACTTTCCAATAGGAAATGGATTTGGATTTTGGGTCTTTGAAAGGAAAATGTATTATTGTGTATCTAGATGATTTAACTGTCTTTTCCAAGAGAAGGGAAGATCATTTCCAACATCTTGAAATTGTCCTTCAAAAGTGCAGGGAACATGGGGTATCTCTCAATCCAAAAAATTCTATTTTTGGCGTCACTGAAGGTAAGCTACTTGGACATATCATTTCCAAAGAGGGAACCAAGATAGATCCAGAGAGGGTTCAAGATATTTAGTGAATTCCTCTCCCAACAAGTAAAAAAGGTGTGCATTCTTTCTTTGGAAAAATAAATTTTTTAAGGAGATTTATTCCTGATTTTGCAGAGCTAACTATGAACATAGATCAGATGATGAAAGGAAAAAAAAATTTTTGTTGGACATACAGAAGGGAAAGAAGCTTTTGAAAATATTAAAAAGGTAATTTCTCAAAATCCAATTCTTTCTTGCCCTAATTTTGAGAAAGATTTCTTGGTCTAATGTTATGCCATTGAGATTACTTTGGCTTCTATTTTGACACAAAAGAATCATGAGGGATGTGAAATACCCATTACTTTCATGAGTTATGTCCTTAAAAATCATGAATTGAAATATAATCAGATTGAGAAACATGATTTCCCTGTGGTTAAAAAGGTCAAACAATTTTGTTTCTATATCCTCAGTTCTCACTCTATTATCTTTGTATCGGATACAATGATTAAGTCCATTCTCACACAAGAAGAGTTTGGAAAAAAAGAGGAAATTGGGTGACAAAGGTGTAGGAGTATGCTTTGGACATCATACCAACTAAACTAGTAAGGGGAAAAGGGCTATGTGAATTGATTGCTATGGATGCTGAAGATAACTCTTTCAAAGAAGACAAACATATTCCAACTATTCTCTTTATCAGTTCTACTAATGACTGGTATGTTGATATTGTCCATTTTATTACTTATGGAGAATGCCCATCTCATATAAATGCTAAAGAAAAGAGATTCATTAAGTTGAGATCAACATAGTATGTGCTTTAAGACAATTCCTTATTCAAAAGAGGTATTGATGGAAGGTTTCTTAGATGTGTGGATAAAGAACACCAAAAGAGGTTTCTTAGGGAGTTTCATGATCAAGCTTGTGGAGGAAATTTCTCATCCATTGTGACTTCTCATAAAATCCTTCATGCAGGATACTACTAGCCAACCCTGTTTCAAGATGCAACTAAATGGGTGGGTAAATGTGAACCTTGCAAAAATTTTGTGGGATGGTCCAAGCTATCCACTGCCACTCAAGCCAGTGGTGATAGAAGAACCTTTTCAAAAATGGGGAATAGACTTCGTAAGTACTCTTAACCCTTATTCCATTGTTGAACACACTCATGTATTAACTGCCACTGATTATTTCACCAAATGGGTGGAGGCCATTCCAGTAAAAAGCAAAACTTCTGAAGTGATATGTAACTTTATCAAGGAAAACATTCTGATTAGATTTGGGGTACCAAGTAAAATTGTCACATATAATGGCCCTAATTTCTCTTCTTATGAAATGATGGATTTCTACTATGGGTATGGAATTTCCCTTGCGCATTATTTTGATTACTATCCCCAAGGAAATGGACAAGCAAAATCAACAAACAAGAATTTGGTAACCATCATTCGAAATCTTGTTAATGAATCACAAAGGAATTGGCATAAGAAGTTGTATGATGCTCTTTGGGCAGATAGAATTAATCCCAAGAGGGAAATTAGGATGTCTCCTTTCTAGGTGGTGTATGGAACTGAAGCTCAGTTGTTGGTGACTCTAAAACTGCCAACTTTGCAGCTGATGAAGGCCATTGAAGATTCAAACTTTACTAGTGCTTTGGATAAGAGAATCATGTACTTGCAAAAGTTGGATGAAGACAGGTTGCAAATGGTGGATAGGATTGCTACACATCAGAAAAGAGTAAAGAAACTATTTAAAAAAAAGGCTAGACCTTAGGACTTCTAGGTTGGAGACATTGTTCCTACTTTGGGACAAGAGGCAGGAGCCTCGGGGAAGTCATGGAAAATTTGATTCTCTCTGGTTGGGTCCTTTCAAGATCAGACACTTTGCTGGAGAAAATTATTTCTACTTGGACTATATGGATGGAACATCTCTTCCATTTCCATATAGTGGGAATTATTTGAAGTTGTTTCAGTCCTAGGTTACTAGGTAGTCCTTTGTACAGTCTTGTATAGTTTTCATTTTTGGTCTTTGTGTGTGGTGTTGTGTGGGTGTCTCTTTTGTATTTTCGTCCTTGACTCTATTTTCCCAATGGATAAGGCACTGGTCTATCTTTGAAACCCTGAGATTTTAAGATTTTCGATCCTATGTCTTGTTCTTTGCGGTGCTCAATCCAAGCCATGTCCCAGAAAGAGCCAGTTGTTGTCACCTCCCCAAGAGTTGTGAATTTTCTTCTACATTTTTAAATTTTTAGGTAAGGTGACTATCAAAATTCCGTTGTAATGGTCCCCTAAGAAAGAGCTAATTTCAAATAGTTAGTCATTTTTCAAAATTTTGAGTTTTAATGCTTTTTCTTTGTTATGCGAGTGTTTCGGCTTTTTCCGTCCCTCATGTCCCAAGTTCCTCGCGGTCGTCTGTTCTTGATTTTCCACCTTTTCCTGCATAGGCCTCACTTTTCCTTTATTTTCAGTCATTTTGGATTTTTGAAGAAATGGTGTCCCGATGTCCCAAGGACTGTCTATGTCATTTTTTTCTGACTTATCTAATTTTAGTGTGCTTGTGTGTTTCAGCTTTTCATGTTGTGTGTCCCAAGTGCTCCCTGACCGCCATTTCCTGCAAGACCTTTTCTAATTTTCACCCACTTTGTCTATTTTGGCTTCATGCGTCCTTCATGTTCCGCTGTCCCTTGGGACAATTATGTGTGTTTTCTCTACCTTTACCACAAATTGGCTATTTTGGCTTACGTGTCCCAAATGTCTCAGTGTCCCATGGGCCAGCTGTGCACTTTTGTTCCACCTTTTCCTGATTTTCATTGTTTTAGGTTAGCATAGAGTATTTATTACCTCATTTATTTCACCTCACCGACCTACTTGATTTAAATGTGCATAAATAGTCAGGTAATTGGTCATTTTTACCATCTCACTTGTATTTACTACAAAGTCCTTTTAGTTTCTCCCTCTCCACTATTTGTAGCCGTGGTCGAGTCCTACTCCATTATTTTCAAAATTTGTAGGTATAAGGGAAGATGTGAATCATCAAAGAATATAGCTCGAAGAACTAAGGAAATTTCTCTCACAGAGACCTTCTACTCCTAACATAAAATGAAGATCAGTTATAAGGGACACAAGCACCTTATCTTCTTTGGAGATGACTATACCTGATATAGGTGATAGTGAGGCTCAACACCTCGATTTGGATGATTTATGGGCATTGTATTAATGGTCAAAACCCTTCTCCCATTGCTCAGCTAATTAAGGATAGTGGAATCACAGAGGTGGGGGGTTTTCCAGTTTCAGTCCAATGTGTTGATACAGTGCTAGCTTGTGGTTCATGTTTCAACTCAGATACTAAGGAAATTGTTGACCCTCAAGGATAAGTGGTGGCTCGACTTGATGAAGACTGTATTTTCACTTTTAGAAGCCCTATAATTGAAGGATCAAACATTCTTACCAGTAACCAAACACTTATTTTTGATCAAGATAGTGAGTGATATAAGAGTAGAGTGGCCAAGTCTTGGTTTGAGAACCTGAAGAAAGGACCTCAAGGTTGCCCAAAATAATGTACAAGATTGATTTCCTTAAATAATTGTTAGATGTTATCACTCTCCTTGCCAGGATAATGGGAATGCCCTTCGCCAATGAGTTTCATTATTGGATGTGCCCTTATATCAATATTATATGTGAGGGTAAGCAAAGCTTGAACTGGGCAGGGATAATCTATGACAGCCTAACTGAACAATTGGCTAATGTTCAAAGGACTCAAACTTTCTACATGACCTCCTATCTAATGTACACCATTGCCTGGCTTACAGAGAATGGTTGGGTTTCTCCCTTGTTGAAGACAAGAAGGATGCTCCCATCTATGAGTACCATCCACAGTTAACTCTGAAGGTTAAAAATCATCATTTTAGGAGAGTGAATGATGCTTTCACTATGTACATTGTCATATTATTGGAAGGAGATACTGCTAGAAGATTCTCAGATGAAGCAAAACAACTGATCAATGTCTATGGCAGCTTTTTTCACTCAAGTTCAAGAAATTCTCATATATACGATTGGATGGATTTGAGGGTCAACCCCTAAAACTTCCTATGTACTACAGTGATAAAATGTCTTTGGTTGAGATATGTAGATAGTTGGATAAGTTGCATAGAACTTGCAGGGATAAGAAGATTATAGGCATTCAGTTCCCAATCACATTGGGTAACTACACTTGTAAGACTACCTTGGATCATCAGAACATTGATAGAACCATTTCTCCTCTTACCCTCCTCTATTATAAACCTAGAACTTTCTTTGATATTAAGGAGATCATTTCCACCAATTTCAGAATGGGTTATCAACACCTTGTTGATATTGAAGACTATTAGGTAGATTGTTCTGATGATTATGAAGCTCGGAGAAGATACTATGGAAGATTGTCTCTGTACAACAAATCATAGATTTTGGTATATATAATGTTCTTGAAGGGTTAGAGGATGATGATGAAGAACTGTAGTCTCTTAAGTATGAGAGATCAATCAAGCAAATTCATATCAAAACCATTGATTGGTTTGTTAAGGAGAGATATGATTTAAAGGAGCTCAACAACCCTATCTTGGTGAGAACTAGGGTTTGGTTTGATAGGAAAATTAAGATGATTAGAGAAAGAAAATCTAGGTCTACTTCTCAAGATACCTCCACCCCTCAGAAATAAATACCTTTGGCAGATTCTTGAAGGAACCTGAACAATCCATCCCTTCTCCACCAGAATCTTCAACTCTAGTGTACACTAAGAAGGGAAAAGGATTAAGAAAGATGATAAGGTGGAGGATTTTATTCAAGAGAATGAGAGACTACCCTCTCCTAAGCCAATTAAAATAGTACCTGATGAGGGAGAAATCGTGGACCTTGGTGATGATGACAATGAAGGAAAAGAGTAGGAAAACTAGAGGAGAATATCCCTAAAGAAAACAGTGAGAAGGGGGATCAATCAAAGAAACCAGTTTCAGAATCTATGAAACATCTACTAAGGAAGCTCCCATTACCTCAAACTAAGACCTCTGTATTAGAAGTGGCTGTTGTAAAAACTCTAAGTTCAATGAGTGCATCTGCACTTGGGCCCATTGCTCCTTCCACTTCTAGTTCTTCATTTTCCTGGGTATAACCATTGCTGGAAAGAAAGAAAAGGAAGGCCACTTCAAATATTGTTGCTCCTAAGTTTGATGCACTACCAGAACACTTCTGGGTAATACTCCTCCCCCTCTAGCTAAAAAGGCTAAGGTCACCTATTAGATTGGTTTCAGACTCCCAAGGCCAACAATTCATGGAGATTGCAAGACCCAAGCTTTACAAGGATATTAAGGACCTATGAAAGGGTGACCTAGAACTAATAAGAATTTCTCTTGGTGAATCAAGACCAAAAAGTGAGGTTCATAACCTCAGGGAAAAATTTTCTAAAGTGATTGAAAGAGTTGAAAAATGGAAAAAGACACAGGAGAAATTGGAAGAGCAGAATAAAATTTTGTCAAGTTTCATCAAATCCTTATTGGCTGAAGATAAGTTACTTGACCCCGACCCCCTGGCTTCCATCCCACCTCTTACCATTTTGTCTAGTGATGAAGTTCAAGCCATCAAAGATATTCATAAGCATGCCACTTATGGGAAGGAAATGGAAGCCATAGTTGATGACTTGATAATCACAGGTTTTAATTTCATTGAGGAAGTATTCAAGACATAAGATAATTGCTAAGATTCAATTAAAATTCACTACAACACTCAGTGGTTTGGATAGGGAACTAAAATTATGGAGTGAGTGCATTCAGGATCTTAGATTAATGAGTGAGATATATGTACAAATCCTTTTGGTAAATAAGGTGTTTGATGATGCAAAGTTGAATCTGTCTAAGCATTGGGTTTTCAGTATTGACTGGAAAATAAATATTCTTGAAGATTGCATTGGTGAACTCAGGAACATGTTGCAAAAAGGATAATATTTTAAAGCTTGTGTCATGTCTACCTTCCAGGATATTCACTGTCAAATCTTCAAGGAGAATTCAAATGATAAATTCACTATCCAAGAAATCAAGTCTCAGTTCAAGACATTTGTTAAAGAATATTTGTTCAAGCAAGACACCATATCTAAGGAGAAGATGAAAGAAATTTACACATTACAGTAAACTATCAGAGATGCTAATAAATAATTCTTGGAAAACGTAGAGTTTAGAAAAGAAATGGAAAAGTTTCTAGGTATTTGGACTCATGCCACTATCAATACAACAATTCCCTGAGGCATGGACATAGCCGAGGCATTCAAAAGATTCAAAAATCAAGTGCTCAAGACAAAAGGGGCCATAAACACTTCCTCCAGCATCTTGACATCCTAGTTCTCATTTTCCTTTCTTAAAACATCTAATTAAGGTGTCTTTATCTCTTTAGTCATATGTTATAGAAATAAGAGATCAATTGATTTTGTAATATTTAATTAGATATTAAATTTCGAGATTAAAAGAAAGGAAACTGAAAAGGCTCTTTTGTAACCATTTCTTGGGTTATTTAAAGAACTTTTACTTGTCATTGCAAAGGGATTAGATTTTGATATCTTGGATGTAAAAGAACATTGAACTATAAATCAATACAGAAGAAGTTTCATTCTCTCTCATGCTCTATCTCTTTCTATTCCTTGTCTGATTCATATGAAGCTATGTGTATTTAAGAAAGAACTTTGTGTCTTTCAATTGATATTATACTTAGAACTTTGTGTCTAATACATGATGTCCTTTTTTTTTTATATGCGTAGTTTAAATCTTGTTATTTTATCAAGCATAAGTAAGATATCATTCTGCAATCTGTGTCTGAAAGTGCTCCTCTCTTCAGTTTCTGAATACCAGTTCTTCTATTTTCTTTTGTTGTGTATTGAAAATATTTGGATGAAGACATATAAAATATCAAAATCTTTGCCAAAATATTAAACAAATGTTTATATTATAAATAAGTTTTTTGGCTTTTCTCTTTTGTGTTCAATAAGGGAAACTCTCCCATAAAGTGGAGAAATTGTTTTCCTTTAATGTTTCCCATTTTCAAAGATCAAATTCTACAACCAATAGTATGTCACTACAAGATGAGTAATAAGGGAGTGGTGATGTAAGCTAAGGTGTATACCACTACAAAATGATAGACTAGGTGATGATTTAGCCTAAAGCGTATGCCATTAGCCTAGGAATGTCACATGGTGAAAGGTCAAATAACAGATGTGTAAGGTCCATTTGATTTGTTAAACCTCAGAAATTGAGTATGGACCAAGGAACTAAAGTGCATCTTCAGGTAGTGAGTGCAACGTGAAGAAGATAATGCAATTTATGTAACGATAAGAGTTGACAGTATGATGAGTGGAACGTGTACATATGCAATTGCAATATGTATCAAATGTGTAAAATGCAAGGTGAATAAAACATGTGACTATGCGTGATGTATAGTAATGCAATATATAGTGTAGAGTGTATTATGTGTAGTGTGTCTAAGATCACATAGTATGTAGAATGCAATACTAGACACGTAAAACATGTAAGGTGTAATGCATAGAGTGACATGTAATGTATGTAGATAGAATAGTAATGTAATGCTAGACTCCTTTATGATGAAGACTAGTATAATATGTGTGAAAGTGCGCGGTGTAATATGCATGGTATTTAGACAAATGAATAATGTAGTATATAGGATAAGTAGTGTAGGATGTAAAACATATAGACAATGGTGTATGCCTAATGATCACTATCATGATATATGAGTTTTAAATACATAAATGTAAAATATGTTGTAGATGACATGCATTATGGATGGTGTATGACACGTAGTGTGTGATGAAATACCTATAATGCAGCATAAGGATAGTAAAAAGTATGCATGATGCTAGTAGTATGGTAAGAGAGGTTCTAAAGGTAGGATATATACAACCTATATGAGATGTATAAATGATAGTGTGGAAATTCATAATATAATGTAATATCATGTAGTATGTAAGATGAATAGGATATGTGATGAATATAAGAAAGCATGGTGTATGTGAGTGACAAGCCCAATATGTAAATGTGATGACAACTAGTAGGAGACACATGATGTAAGGAATATGCCTATAAATGCAAGGTAGACAGTGTAAATGTATATGATGATGAAGATAACCATGTAAGAAATGTAATGCAAGGTATGCGGACTAGCAATATGTGTATGATGAGCGTATGTAATGTGTATGATGAGTGTATGTAATGTGCAAAAGCATGTAAATGATCAGTGTGTAATATACAAAGGTGTGATGAAATGTAAAAGGTTCTATGTATGCTAATATGTGAGTGATATGTATGATAGTGATGTGAAATGGGTGAGGTTCATGTGTCATAATCCCTCAATAGTCAAGTGTGAACCATAACACTGTAGTGTGTTGTTGAGTGACGACGATGCTAAAATGTGTATTGAGTATGCCTATAAATGGTAATGCAAAGATGAAAGAGATGCAAATATGAGGAGGGAGGAGATTGTGTTAGATTTCATTCCCCCCAAGTATGTAAGTGATGGAAGTCTAGTCAAAAGACACTAAGTGGATCCATGTAAGGAGTAGTTTCCTTAACAAAAGTTATGGGACGCGGAGGTGGTAATGTGGCAGAAAACTTGAGTGGAGGGGTATTTACTTTACCAAGATTATTAAAAAATTTAAGTGGAGTAGGATGGTGAGAAATATTGAATGGTGGCAACTTTGGTGGTATTGATGACATTACCAAAGGAGAAGGGTGATTGACTTTGAGAAGTAGTTGTGCACCTTGACTTGGTAATGTTGTAAATATATTGGTATTTATAGGTGGTTACTTAGGAAGTGCTTGTCTTTTTGAAGATGGTGCATGAGAAACGGTGGTGCGATGCTCTTTAAGTGGATAAGAAGTAATGGGAAAATTATGTGATGGGACTATAGTATTTTTCTGACTAGTAGAAAAATCATTATGCACATGTGAGTGATCGTCGATATCAAACATGTAATGAATAAGAGAATTATCTAGAACTTCCTTAGAGAGATAAGAAGGAGGCTCACTAGTAGCCTTATAGCATGGTGTAGTAGTTATAGATGGGCATGCATTAAATGAGATAAAACCTTGGTGCTCAAGATGTTTGATCCTATGTTGTATAACATAACATTCATTGTCATTATGTCCATTGATTCTATGATAGTTTCTATATGGACGACCTTGATATTTTGTAAACTGATAAGGATAACAAGAAGTAGGTGGAAAAGTGATCAAGATAATATGTAAATAAGATAAGTAATAAGATAAAGGAAAATATAAACCCTAATGTGTAAGAAGAAATAGGAAAGAACTCAACTGATTTGATGAACTGGTGGGATTGTGTCATAGAGGAGACTGGAAAAATCAGAAGTAGGAACAATTATGCAGGAGTGTCGAAAAGGATGGAGCTAGAAGATCTAACTGAACTGGAGTGCTTAGAGGAGGACTGGGGCACCTATAGGTGCTCTGGTATGTAATCTAGGAACCTTGGTCTACGTAAAATATCTAAATATGATCTTCACAAGGCCAAAAGGTGATATGAAACCCTTACTTCATGTCGTATCAACTTCATTGTACTATGCCAGATGTCGCCAATAAATCAAGATGGAAGAAAGACCTGCAAGACCCCAAAACAAGTATCAAAACCTAAAAAAGAAAAATGCATATGAAGGGGTCAGACCAACCTTATCTACCATAATGGTGGAATTACTAATTGAGTGCTGCACTACATCTCAGAACTGATGTAGTTCTATGTGTAAGTGTGTGGGAACATGCCATAGGTTGCTCTTGTGCTAGCCACACTTTGTAAAGTAGTGAGTACTAACTATGTGTATAAAATTTAATATAATGTGTGTATGGAATAGAATAAAATCCCTCCCCCTATGAAGTGTGATGCAGATGTCATAGCCTTGTGCCTTGATGATGGAGCCATGTGGATGCAAGTGATCTCAAATGAAATAGATGGATGCAACTCTAGATGGAGTGATAGTAGTAAGTGATACTAGGTCCCTCATTATGGTCTCATAAATTTATATTTATAGGGTTCTCTTGGTCTAGTTTTGTAGTTAACCCTAAAAATGCTGACCACCAAAAAGATAAAGATGTCAAACAGATAGAAAGAGCCCAAAAAGATGCAGGAAAGACCTAAAAGGATCCGAGCACCCATGGTGGGACTAGGGCGCCAATAGATGCCCTAGTTATAATCTTGGTGCCCTAGTCGAGGATAAAATACTATGGGATGAAATAATTTGACTGGGCATATGGGTGCAAGAAGTTCATAATGATGAAATAAAATAAAATAAAATGGCCAAAGGATGGGGGTAGATTAGTACTTTCTTCCCTTAATAACCTTCTAAATAGTAGTATGATATCGGAATAAATAAACGTCTAAAGTGCATGATTTTGTGACTACACCTCATTTTACCTCTATCATGGGTGGTAATATTCCTCAAATTTATTTGTCTTATTTAATTAAGATGTATCTTGATTGTCAGGATGTTCTAAAAAAAACCTTAGAAACTATGTATCTTCCTAAAGATATGCCACCAAATGAAATAAGTCCTATCTTTAATCATTTATCTGATGGCCCTAATCTTTGTGATCCTCCATTTAATCAATCCATGTTGGAATAAATTCAAGCTTTAAATTATTTTTTTCAAGACAAGTTTCAGGATAAGGAATCCATGATTACATCTCTTAAATCTGAAATCCAATAACTTAAAGAATCTCTTCCCAAGCTCATGTTTGTTCTCCTTCTACATCTCATCCTCATTATATGTCTTCTACATGTCCTCACATTAGTGAGCCTCAAGTCATACCCTTACTAGATCCTCTCACCTTTGATCACAATAATAAGAAAAATAACATTCTTACTGAGCTCCTTAGTCATCAATCGATCATTTTACCATCTACTCAAGGCTATCCTCATAACCGAATTGTAAAATATCAAGGTTGCCCATGTATTGAAATTATCATCAAATTAATAGACATAATGACAATGATTGATATGATTTACAACAATGAATAATACATCTTGAGCGTCAAGGCTTTATATCATTTGTTACACAACATGTTGTTGCACGCTCATCTATAAATGCTACATCCAAATGGACCCCTAAGTCTCTTGCTTCTATATCCAATGAACATCATGCCACTACTTCTATTGTTCCTTTACCAATTAGTCAAGCGCCGCCTATTCAATCCAATAAAACTAAGAAACCACCTCTCAAAATTGGTCCCACTCCTCCTCCACTTAAGATATCCACGACATTACCAAGTCAAACTCAACAATCCCCTCTTAAGGTTCAATCTCCATCACACTACCTATGTTAGTGATTGGGACCCAGATGAAGCTTACGATGTTAATGCACCATTTTATTTCAATCCTAGAAACATGGTTGAATCTAATTTTGATGATGGTCACATGTATTTACCACCTCAACATCCCATTAATTTTATTAATGTAACTAATCCCTACATTGATGCACTTAGTGTCTTTTGACTAGATGTCCATCACTTACATAGTTGGGGGGAATCATAACTTCCCCATAATATTAACATGTGTCTTACATTTCCTTCATTACAAACCTTACTTCCAGCATATACATCTTGAAACACACTCATTTTGTCATTTCCCTAAGACACACTCTTGTGTTAGGGTTCACACTTGACTGTTGAGGTCATACTATACACATGAACCTCACATACTGCATAAAAACTTTATGTTCCACATCCTCACACATTCTACAACTTTTTCCATACACATCATATTCCTCTTACATCTACTATGCTTCATTCCCATTTTGTGCTTTATACACCTATGCATCATACAAATTCTCCACAATACATTCTTTTACATTTTACATCATTCACACTTATATAATCTACATAACTTACATTACACAATGTACATTTTACATTACCAACCTTACACATCACATGAAATTTTCTCACCACCACAACTATTACACATAATATATATTTTGATCACCTCCTTTTACGCGGTGCACTCACTACCAGATGACACAATTCAGTCCCTTGGTCCATATTCGACTGTTGAGGGTATACATATCAAATGGGCCTCAACACACTCAAACATTTTCTCAATGAATATTTTTATCATACTGTGTGACATTCTTACCAACCACTTTTTTCATACATTTCATGATATACACTTGTTTCTACATTATCACATTTTAAATCATCTCATTAATACATTTCATGATATACGATTTAGGCTACATCTTCACAATTTCTATCATCCTACTCATACATTTTGTGATATACTCTTTGTGCTACATCTTCACACTTTCTATCATTTCTATTCATATATTTTGTGATATATGCTTTATGCTATATCATCACACTTTTTGAACATCTTCTTCACATGTTTTGTGATATATGATTTAGGCTAAATTGTCACACATTCCATCACCGCATCACTTTTATTTTGTCGCATTCAATCCTACACATCACACAACAAATTACAATCACCATCTTTCTTCTGCACACATTTCAAACCATTTCCCGATTTCACACTCTTGTTTACCATTCATTATTGACTACATATCTTGGTTGTATTTACTTGTTACATGTTTATCTTATTGCACATGCTAGATATATATCTTGTATGTCATTATATTTGTCATAAACGTATGTGTGTTCATTTATTTTCTAGTTGTGATTGCAGACCCTATAGATCTATTACAAGAAGCATGAATTCTTGGCACAATACCTAGTACCATTCCCATAGTGGGTCTTGAGGTCATCCACTTTCATACATTATAGGTGCTATTTTTTCATTTTGTTTCATAGCACACTATTTTCTCATATTATAATGCTTTGACATACCTTTTATCTTTTTAATATGTTAACGGGTACTTCATGTACAACATTTTTTATGCATGAATATTTGGTTCTATGGTCATCTGTTACATTTTTTTCCATTGATTTTCATTTTATGCTCTTATTTACGGGCTTTACCCTTTTTCTTGTGTGCACACTTGTCTATTTGTGGCCATTATGACCTTGATTGTTTTGTGACATTGTGAGTGATGTCCCATGTTTTTAACCCACTATTTTCCCGTTTACATTTCCTTTTTTCATGTTTACACATTGTTTACATAACTTACATTTCATCTTATACATGAGTGTTTTTATTTGATTGTATTAACAATTGTTTTTCCTAGCCACTTGTTTGCGTATGCATTGAATTCTGCTAAGCATATTCCCTTCCCCTGCAAAAAATAGTTTCAACACAACGGCCGGTCCTCTTTTGGGCCACATACTCCTTTAAAGACATTCCATGCACCCTAAATGAGGGGGGCATCATATGGGTGAAGCAATCACCCTATATAGAGTTACACGCAACACAATATCAATACATCACAATTTCAGTTTTGGATAGGGCTTAGAATCAAACTCGGGTCCTTAGTACACAATGACCTTCCCTGAGTACTAGTAATAGGGGGTAATTACATAGTTCTTCAACATGTCACAAAGTATTTTGATAGGGTAGAGAGTCTTTTAGTACTGGGAATTTACACATTGGATTTTATAGGGAAGAGAGTTATTATCACATACACACCATCTGTAATGGTGTTTTACAAAGTGGTAAGCAGTTAAAGGTTGGAAAACGACAACCTATAGTTATCCTTACACTTCTTCCATTACATTGACATGAGATCTCCCAAAATAGTCACGCGTCGACATCATCTTCATGATCCTTTCTACACCCTTTTTCTCATCACTGATTAGGTGCACATGTTCCTTTTTCATTTTAAGCATTTACATACTTTACTTACACACTTTTTACATATTTTGATCATATACATGCATATTAGACTACTTGTCAGCTTCATACAAATCCTTATGTATGGGAAGTGGTAGTCAACAACACCACCCCCAACAACAACAACACATACATTGAAATACACAACAGGTACATCATGACATCTACACATGCATTTCTGCCCTAAGTTTATTTTCATCATTAATTTTTACACTTTTCCTCCTTAGTATTCACGATTCACATTTTTATCACTCCAAGATTTGTCTAGTACCTCAGCACACTTTTACTACATCGATCTACATGGAAATTAGGTATGAATTTATATATAATTTACGTTACTGAGATTTCTGATCACCAACACAAAGTGGGGGAAAATTTAGACATAAATTCATATACTTTGGGTAATTATCAAGTCCTGATTACATATTACTATTCAAATGATTCCTAAGTAAGAACAATACTAATTAACCCATGTATTTAGTCACCTTTCTTTTATTTTTATTGCTACTTTTAGTCTTACAACCTTACTTTCTCAGTCTACCCTTTCAGTCTTTGACATTTTTCATCTTGGACACCAGCACCCAGAATAAGACACTAGCACTAGGTGCCCTCTTCCAACTTGGGTGCCCCTATCCTTTTTGTACTTTACTTACACTTTTTGGGTCCTTTCTAGCTATTTGAACATATTATATTTTTGGTAGTCAACCTTTTTGGATTTAATTACAAATTTAAAGCAAGGGAATCATTTAAATATTAATTTATGTGATCATAATAAGGGACCAAACACTAAGCATTAGCTATCTCCACCTAAGGTTGTATCAATCAAAAGCATCTAAGAGCTCCATTGCATCCATATAGCTCTATAACAAGAGACACAATGGCTAGTTCATATGCATACACTTCATAGGAGGGAAGTTCATTCTATTCTATGCACACATTTACTACATTTCTTTAAATATATCTACTTACTCACTATCTAAGTGCGACTGGAACAAGAACAACCTAGGACATAATTCCACACACACACAAAACTATATTGGGTATGAGTTGTAGTGAAATGATCAGTCATAATTCCACCATTGTGGTGGTTGAGGACAATTTGACCCCTCATTCTGCATCATGCTTTTGGGATTTGATGTCTATTTGAGGGTTTTGTAGATCTATTCTTCATCGCAGGTTTCTGGCGACTCCAACAATCATTGTGCAAATCCATAGTGACAAAAGGAAAGCATCAGTGAACATCTTTTGACCTTGAGAATTTAGGTTTCTAAGAATTTTCATAGACCCAGGTGCCCAGAATCAATACGTGGGTACCCGCGGGCCCCTTGTCCTTCTCTAGATGCACCTCTCTAGTCCATTCGTCCATATCTACATTCTTCTAGGTCTCTGTGTGATGCATATACCATTCTGTTCACTTGGATGACACTTTGGTACTCTCCATATTTAATTTCCAATCAAATAAGTACCCTTTTATCCTCCTTACAATTAAGGTTTCATTATTTATTTCTTAGTTTAGTTTGTTATAATTCTATATTTCATTACATTACTTATTTACTGCTACTATAACATCAGATTAGGATTGTGTATTTATGTTTTAGCATAATCACCTGCACATAATTATTTACATTCACACTTTTTCACTTATGGTGAAACTTGTGAAGGTCTTTCTCCCTTTCCATTTCCCATAGACTTAAAAATCTGCACAATACTACACTTAAGGAACCTGTAGAGCACTAGTATAGTGTTTCATGGTTCTTGAACTTAGCCAATTATTGGTTGCTTCTTGGCCTTCACTTAATACATATCTCTCTTATAGAGTTGATAATTTCCACAAAAATACTTTTCTAAATGACCGCGAGGTTATGTAATCTCCTATCTTGCAAACTCTTGCCTTCTTCCAACCTTGACTTGCAAATTTGGTGTATGGTGGGCCAAGAATGTATCTCAATAACTTGCACTCCTAAGTCTTGCATTCTACAAGGGTATCAGGGCAACGAGTAAGGGAGACACATGAACTGGAATATAATGGAAAAATTTAAAGGGGCTATAATGAGTGCTAAGGTCATATATCTAGAGGGCAGTAATCCCTACACTAGGTAAACCTAGGGTTTCCAAAGTTCGTAGTCAAGATAGAGGAGTGTACCTTACTAAAATATCGGTAAAGGGATGGGGAGAGATATAAATTGGTGATGGATAAGACAAACATGCATAATATGATTGAAATATAAATAAAGGAAAGCTAAGGAGTTGATAAAATAAGAGCACTATGCTGACTAGCATCAATGAACATATAACACTAAACTAAAATAGAGTAATGGGGAAGGGAAATTGTAGAAACAAAATCACACACATATTACTATTTTACTATGTTGTCAGTATGTTGTTATATGTATGAATATTAAGTAAGAAAAGTATTCACTTGTGATACTATCTCTTGTCTATCTACATCTTTGATTTATTTTTACTATAACTCTCTTCTAGATCTATTATATCTATACCCACTTATAGTTAGGTCACATGGATCCCTGTCTGTCTATCTTTTCACATGTGTCATTATTTATCTTAGGACACTAGTGCCTAGGCACTTGTGTCCATTCTAGGTGATTCTATCTTGTTTACTCTTTTTACACATTTTGACATTTGTGGTTGGCCTTTTAACTTTTCTTGTCCTTATCCCATATTTATAGTTGGAATTTTGTCTCACTAGAGCCTAAATTCAAACAAAAGATTCATATATATATACACAACATACACACTATTCTTTTTTCTGACAATTTATAGGGGTTATCACATCTACACACTATCACTACTATAAAAAGGGACTAAATTTTGGGTTGCATACACTACATAAGAAGGGAAAGTGCTAAATTCTATACCATACATTTGCATCAAAGCTAGCTATAGCATGTTATCTTGGTATCATTCACACGAGGGAAAACCTAAGGAAACTATTTAACACACAAGTACACAAAACTACATGGATTTTAGAATGTAGTTCAGTGCTCAGTATTAAGTTCACTCATCAGGTGACCATCAGGGTCGGTCCGAATTCACATATTGCATTTTTTATTCAGATCTAATGTGTTTGTAAGCTTGTGTAGATAACTAGGATTTATTTTATAGAATATAGGTGTAAACAAAACCCTAACAGTGAATTTAGAGTGATAAAGTAGATATTGGAGAGAAGGCCCTCATACCCACAAAAAGAGTAGATCCTGAATATTCAAACAAATACTAGCACCCAGAAATGGACATTAGCACCTTGGCACTCCCATCCTACAGTAGGTGCTTTTATCCGATATAATAAAGAGTCTCATAACTCTTTTCCAGCCACTGTGACATCATGCCCAATAATATTCAACAAATACACAGTCCCAAATGCCTCGAGATTACACAAGAACTAACTAGGTAATCTATCTCTCTCATTTGCTTAAAGTTTTACACTGTTTGAGTACTTAACATTTTTATATTGTTGTATATTATAATTTGTATAACACTTGTTACATTAGTTACTCTGAACTTAGATTTAATTCAAATTATATTAAATAATTTGGTTAACCCCAATCTTATTAAAACTCCTTTCCCTAGGATCCCAAACCTTCATGGCTAAAAAAAGGTACCCATCTCCAAAGCATGATATGACCTATTTGCGCAAGTAACTAGTTTTTTCTAATGCCTCTAAAGAATCTAAATTTTGTAACATCATGCACAATCCTCAATATAGTCCAAAACTCTTCTAAAAAATCTTTGACTTCTAAAACTCTCTTCTTGTTGGTTTCCAAAGCCCTGATTTTTGCATACTTTCCCCTCCTCAAACCCTTAACACATATACTTCCCCATCTACTGTCACCAATAATGATGCTCCATCTCCTCCTCCTACTATGGAAAATGATAGAATTATTTCTCCATCTTCTTCCACTTAAGGATCTACGTCATTAGTTCTTATTAAAAATGAAACCACAAGACAAAAGTAGAATGGTATGTAAAGCCATACTACAAACTATTATCCATTGCTGAAAACACCAAATCAATGCAATATACAAAATGCAATGCAATATGAGAAAGTAAAAGATGCCTAACTCCCTGCAACATACATAATCTAATACAATACGAGAAAGTAAAAGATGCCTAACTCCATGTAATATACATAATGAAATGCAATATGATAAAGAAAACAAGCTAACTTAACAGAGAAACATAATGTAATGTTTTTGTTATCAAGCTTTGATTCAGACCTGTGTGAATTAATAAAAAAGGGTTAAAAGATTGTGCCCCAAGAAAGGATACATGCAAGGGGAATAATAGAAGACAAACAAGTCCTATGAAAAGCAATCATGCACTATGAAACAATACCAAGCAACTAATTGTGCCCTAGAGTACAGACATAGTAAACAAACTAGATTTGTTGATGGAGGTAGATCAAGATGATCTGCAAGTCACACACAAGAATAAGTGAGTACTAAAGAGTGACGTTTTGTAGGATGGTTTTTTATTCTTTTTGATTTTGGAGAAACATATTTGATTTTTTTTTGTGATTTATGGACATATTTTAATGTTTTTTGGAATTTTGAAAATTTATACAAATGTTTTTGTGTTTTTGAAAGTTTTCTGAAACTATGTATAAGAAGATAAAGAAGCATGGGTGCCCCCAATGATAGATGGGATGTACAAAGGTAGAATGTGACATGTATGCACAAGAAAGTGAAGATGTGAAAATTACCCAAAAATTAGGTGGAAGTATTCAAAGGAAAACTCTTCATGCATTGAAAGGGTATAAGGGCCACTATAAAATAGGTTTAATCATGACGGAGGAAGGATGCCCCCAATGTAAGCTATCCAAGAAACACATGATAGAAAGGAAGTGAGCGATTGATTTATTAAAGGGGGAAAAAGGTATCCACAAACATAACAAAAAGGTCATCATATACACATGGATGTTTTAAATGATTTCTGAAGAACAGAAAATGATATAAAAATATTGAGAAAGCAGTTAATGAAAAAGTGATCAGCCCAAGGAACAAACCTTGAGACAAGACATGTGCTAAAGCAAGAGTTTCAAAAAGGTCCAAAAAACAACACTTGGTAACATAATAATCCTATTTACTCATCAAGATCCTATGTGTGCATGTGGAAATGAATTACCTCTTGAAGGAAAGAGTTTATAGACATCAAGTGAAGATACTAGCCAATGTGTAGGAATGATTTATTTTGGAAGGTGATTTTTGAATGGAGGGTGGAAGGAGAACTATACATTGCTCCACTACCAGCCAGGTGTCCATATCCCCGGTAGAGATTATTGGAAATACCCCAAGAGAGAGTTATCTATTAATTTTCTTTTGCTTTTAGCTTTTGCTTTTTGATTGATTGATTTTGATTCTTTTACTTTCTGATTTTTTTTTTAGATCTCTTGTTTGACAACATTGGCTAGTGTTAACAAATATATCCAAAATTTCTTCACAAAAAGTTTATTAAATGTTGATTGTGATAGGATCTCTAAAAGGTCAATCATTCTTTGATTTACCAAAGTGATGAAAGACCAAGGTAAAACGGATACCATAGAGATAAATTTCGCAAAATGTGGTTGAATAGGATAACCACAATAACATAAAAGGGAAGAAAATGATGGATGACTTGCAGAGGAATATGAAATAAAGTGAAGAAATAACATCCATGTGTACACAATACCTAATTGTAATGTTTGATCTTTGTACCTTTTATTTTGTTTTTGTAATGTTTAATGTTTTCTCATTTTTTTGTATTTTTAAACTGTTTTTGATTTTTTTAGAAATTTTTAGTGTTTTGGGAGATTGGGACCAACTATGTCACTCTACGTGATAGAATCCAACAATGATGTGTGTGATTTCCTTGATCTATGTGATTTCCTTTATAATAGAGAATAAACACATTTGTTTATCAAGCGTAATATTATTCCTGATCTCAATGATCGTGGTGAGTTTACACTCAACAAATGACTGTGATTTGTTTTGAAACATGGGTTTTTTATGTGGGAGCTTGAGTTCCATGTCCATAGGGTTTTGCACTTCATGCCATACTTGATGGGTGTGTTGGTGTACATTCTAGAATTGCATTTGAATTTGGATTTTATGATCGTTTGAGTTGTTGAAAGTTTGGAGCTCTTCGGTGTTTTGATCTTAGCTTGATAAAAAACATGTCTAGGTTTCTTATAAGCTAATGTGTGGCTATTTGATCTGAGAAGTGGGAGAAGAATGTTGGAATTTATAATTGATGAGAGGAATGTGAGGAATGATGGCGGGCCTACCAAAATCATTGGTAGAAGAATAATGTGATGTAAAAAAGGACATGGTTTGAGAATTGAAGAATATGGGCTACTGGGAGGTGAGCCATGAATAGAAGATAAAGGGCTACTAGGATGTGGCCCAAGAATAAAATAAGAAAGGATACTAAGATGTAAAACATAGATGTAAGATGAATGACTACTAGGATGTGGCCCAAAAATAGAAGATGATGGAATACTCAAGGGTGACCCATACATAGAAGACAAGGGGCTAGTTGGACGTGCCCCAAGAATAGAAGATAGTGTACTACTTGAAAATGTCCCACAAATAGAAAAGGGAGAACTAATAGAAGGTGACCCACACCTAGATGAAGATTAAGAGCTACTTGGTGTTGACCTTATATGAGATTGTGATTGAGGAATTGTGATAGAAAAATAGTGATTGGATGATGAGAAGATATGATAAGGATCAATGTAAGACCCAGGAGTTTCATCACGTAATGAAGAATGTGAAGATGGAATAATAAGAGGAGGATCAATTTTCATGATTTGAGGCTCTTCCTATATTTATTGATAAAAAGAATCAACCTTTTCCCAACAATATGCAAACACATCGAAGTCTAAAGAGAATCCTTTCTCATAATTTTTAGAGGGATATCTTCGTGTGCCCCTATAAAGGCCATGATCGCTCCATTTTGAAAGAAATCGAACTGGTGTGAAATATTGAGGAGATGCTTGATGATGGTTGATAGAATAAGGTGATGTGGAGGAAAAAGTAGATGTGGATCTATATGGACTTTGAGTCACACGAATCTTCAAAGAAGGAAGACTTCATGGGGGTGATTGATGAAGAAGGTCTTGCGAAGAAGGGGAGGACTGTGATTCAAGAATCGCAATAGATGAATAATAACAAGGGTCCTATGAAGAAAGAGAGGACCACGATTCAAGAATTGTATTAGATGTTTGATTGGAGGGATTTAGAGTTGCGCGTATCTTCAAAGGAAGAAGATGATATTGAGGTGACTAATAAAAGGGGTCCTGTGAAGAAAGGGAGGACCATGAAGTAGGATTCGTATTAAATGGAAGATGAAGAGGATCTCGCAAAAAAAGGGGGGACTTAAGAATTATAATAGAAGTATGATGAAGGAGGTCCTAAAAAGATGGGGAGGACCATGACTTAGGAGTTGAATTAGATGAATCTAAATAGTAGTTTGGATCCAAATCATCAAAAGAATCAAAAGAAATATTTAGATTGGAATCCTCAGAAGAAAAGGAAATGTTTGGATTAGAATCAGAAGAAGAGTGGGAGGAACTTGTATAATAATCTAGATTAGAAGTGTCCAAACCATACCACCAACTATGAGATGAAGGTGAAAAATCGGTTATCTGAATGGGTTCTCTAGTGTGAAGAACCAAATGAGGCTTAGTCATGATGGGTGTCTTTTGATGTGAATGTCAAAAATTTGATTTCTTATTGTTGTATGTATAAGGGACCTTACGATAATCAGTCATTATTAGCACGTTTTGGGTTCAAAGGCCTAGACCTAAATTATATGATCAAAATTCTTCAAAGTGTAGAAGGTTTTATGTTGATTTGGGTAGTATAACGATAACCAACTAGACATTTTGTAAAGACGGGGATGCTTGTGTGATTTTATAAAAGTGAAGCTAAGGAAAACATACATCGTGATGACTCAAGATTGATAATCCAACAAGGTTTGGACATCAAGCTTGGAGGCATAAATGTAAAAGGATTGGTCAAATTTTTAGCAAGGTAAAGGATACAAAGGAAATATTGCCAATGTTTGATTGATGAAATTTTTTATTAATAGGAAACATTTTTGCCAAGTTTTGAAAGATATGTTCAAAAATGACCATGAACTTAGGAAAAAACAGGAAGATCAAGAGGATCAAAGACCCAAAGGATTGTCTGAGAAATGAGTTTATAAGATGGATAATTACAAAGAAAAATCACACAAGTTTAAAACACAAAGCCAAATTAATGACCAAATAATAATGAATGATAAAGAATCAATGAATCAAAGTGATTGTCCTAAATGGATAAGTTAATATGACGAATGAGACATAATCACAAAAATTTGTTTGTAAACCAATCAATCAAATGGAGTAATTCCTAAGTGTCTGATCAATCAATAGTTTGATGCATAAGATGACCAAAAAATGTCACCACTTATGCCAAGTTAAAAAAAAAGACATAAGTAATAACAAAAGGTTGATATGATTTCCAAAAAAGGTATACTAAAAGCGATTTTAGATCTAATCAAGACCTAAATATAAAAAATTAGAAGTTACAAACATGAAGGAAACAACAATACCACTAAGATACGTTAACCAAAATTTATGGAAAAGCAAGGTATTAGTATCGAAATATTATTATTACGATGCACAAAAAGGTAACAACACTTTTCAAAATCAAGGTAATGTTTGAAGGAAAACTAAGGCTAGAGTATACCAAGGAATTGTTATGATGCAAGTAGCATAACGTTACAATCTAGACACTTAGGTCAATTTTGCAATAAACAAGACGTAAGTATCAAAATTGTGGTGATACAATACAAGCAAGATAACACCTCAAAGGAGGATCAAGCCTAAATATTATGATGATCTTGACTTAGGTATCAAGATCAAATGGTTAGCAATGATATGAGTACGTACCCACACACTTTCTATGTTTAACAACCTAGCCAAAAACATGGATGAGCGTAAATGGAAATAAAAGTGGTGACACCATCAGTTGGCAAGACACGTGTGGTCCATCCTCTTTTGATAAAAAAAGTATCAAAAGAAAGTGAAGGAAGTAGTACAAGTGAGGATTAAAAATGTGGGCCTCACTTTGGTAGAGTTTTTCCTTGCCTTAGGGAAAGTGAAAAACTAAGCAAAAGTAATGCTTCACACATTTTGTGATGAAAGATGGATCTTTGCAACAACGATTTGGTCAAGTTGGCTCTAAATACTGAATGGCCTTCCTAGGTGGTTCACTCAACTAGGTGTTAAAATTTATCTAAGAGCAAGATTGATTTTCCAAGAAAAGTCACACTGACAAGTTCTTAGAGTATCTCGACTTTACTTTACCCCTTCAAGCACAATGGGCAATAAATGCATCCATTGTGTACTCTCACTGGGGTCGTGATACGTATAATTGTTAATTCTAAATCTCATCTGTATACTAGTCAAGTATGTGTGCGGAGAACTTCCCGTTTCATCCACAAGGTTCCCTCTTGCGTGGATTAATTTGGGGTTCCTAGAACCACCCCCTTTTTGTCTTAAGGATTATGCCAAAGGGGTTATGTTCTAGTTGAGCAGATAGGGACGTACACTTTTCTGAAACCTGTAAATACAATGTGATGTTTGTTGTGTATTTTATCTTGTTTAGCTTAATGTTGTTTACTTGAACACCTTTTGGCAACTTGCATGGAAAATTTTATTATTAGTTTTGTTTTGTCTCAATTTCTTCCTTCTTTGACAAGTATTTTTAGTCCTGCACAATAGATTAGTAATTTTCCATGCTCACAAATAAGAAAAGCTTTGTTTCTAATTCTCAAGATCATCCTAAGACATAAGAGAAGAACATACCTAATGCAAGATCCAACTAAAAAATAAAAAAATGGAAAATACTTAAATCAAATGCGATACATGTTTATTTTAACCAAATTTGACATTCCCAATGTTTTTCAAAGAAAAAGAAAGAGATAAGAACCATTTATGATTCCCAAGATTGGCCAAAAAGGTGCGAGGGAAGAGCATACGTGACTTTAATCTCATGATTAAGAAGGAAATGTTTATCCAAATTTAATAAAATTAAAAAAAAATCATATAAATACACCCTACAAAATAGAAATTAATCAAAATAAACCTGTAAGATGTTAGTATTTTAATGACACAAGCTTTTGTAAATGTTAAATTGATATTCAAAACCAAACTGTGGCACCTGCACATAGATCAAGGTATATGCACATGGATTATGATGTATGTGTGCTTCTACATGGACTAGCATAGCTACAGAGTGCCTACGTGGCCAGAGAGATGCATGCACCTACCTTAGCGTGCCTGTGCTAGCAGATAGATGTGTGTGCACGAGATGTAAAATAGAAAGTCAAACAAATATGAAAGTGTGTGTGCAATGGTAGAATGCTTTTTGCGCTAGGAAATGGGTGTATGCGTAGCTATGTAGGACACAAAGTGTGTGTGCCATCATAAATATGCATGTGCTATGCTTGCATTACATAAGAACCAACTAAGTAATCTATCTCTCTCATTTTCTTAGAGTTTACACTGTTTGAGTACTTATCATTTGTATATTGTTGTATATTATAATTTGTATAGTACTTATTACATTAGTTACTTTTAAATTAGATTTAATTCAATTTAGATTAAATAATTTGGTGAACCCCACTTTTATTCAAAATCCTTTCCCTAGTATCCCAAATTTTCATGGCTAAAAAAAGGTACCCATCTCCAAAGCACGATATGACCTATATGCGTAAGTAACTAGTTTTTCTAATGCCTCTGAAGAATATGAATTTCGTAACATCATGCACAATCCTCAATATGGTCCAAAAGTCTCCCAACAACTCCTTGAATTCTAAAAATATCTTCTTGTTGGTTTCTAAAGCCCTAATTTCTGCATACTTTCCCCTCCTCAAACCCTTAACACATATTCTTCCCCATCTACTGTCACCACCAATGATGCTCCATCCTCTTCTCCTTCTACTATGGAAAATGATAGAATTAATATAGATTCTTTGTATGATGAGGTTTGTGTATATGAATTAGTTAACAATGCAAAGGAAATCAAAGCTAACACCTAATAGCTTCAATACAATGCTAATTAGATCCATATACCATCATGTTATGAGATAAACAAGTAATAAACATCAACACTATGCATTAAAACCTTGAAAATAAAACCTTAAGCTAACATGCTAACATTTATTCCTCTACTGTTTAGAAAGATAAATCAATGAAATGGACCTTGGTAGATCCTTTAGCTATCAAAGGGTTGATAGTTGTTGCTTTTTCCAAGAGGATTGAGGATGGAGGTTCATCAAGTCATGAAAACAAGGCCTTTCTTGACTAACTCCATTGATCTTCACAAAATAACTTGGATGATTGAATGCACATGAAAGATGCCTAGCTCCACTCTAAGGAAGAATGCCCTAGGGTGATGAAATGGCTATAATATAGGCTCTATGCTCATTTAGGTGTAAAGGTGTAAGTAGAAAGGTTGGAAGAGGGTTACTTTTATAACCTAATGGATAAAAGAAGATTTTCATCCCTTTACATGTGGGATAATAACAATGTTGAGTTAGTTGGGGATGACCATGGTTGAAAGGGGGTTGACTCAAACTTAGGAGAGTTTATTTTTTCCTTTAGTGACTCATGGGGTTTGAGGGATTTATTAATTAACCAAAGAAGTGATTAATCACTAGGTGAGGAAGCTTATAGAAGTTTTTTAGAAGAATAATTAGTATGATTTAGGGGATAAGAAGGGTTTAATCAAATAAATGATAATTTATTGATCTAATAGAAGATGAAACTTAATTAATTAAGAATAATTAATAAATTTAGGTAGAAAGGGGTTTAATTAACGGAAGGTTGTTAATTGTCATCTTTGCTAGATAAAAGGGCCAATTAACTAGCGTTACGTAGTTAATTAATGACGATAGAAGATAAAATGTGCTATATTGACGATATGTCATCAATTTGTGAGAAAGGGGATAATTAACGCAATTTAAGTATTTAAATTGTTAGAGCTAAATTATATGTGTCTACAAGGTTCTTTCTTGTGAAAACATAGATGTGAATGAATCTGATTATGATAATGCAAATGTAAATATGAATAATGATGTTTTTTTTCTATTAGTCAAGTCAAATGTGAATCTATCTCTCCTACCATTTTTACTTCTAAAATTGTTTTAAATGATTGTCATGATAAATCTAATGCTAGTATTAATACAACTCCTTTGTATGCTGATGATTATCTTCATGAAATGATTTCTTAAGAAAATATGACTCATAGTGAATTTGATTCTGATAATGATACTAAACATGTTAATGATAATGTTTCTTCCATTAAAGTTGTTGAATGTAAATCTACACCTCCTCTTTCTTCTAATTTTGAAGTTATTTCCAGTGATGGCCATGCTGACACCAATCCTACTCCTAATACACCTCTTACTATGTCTCATGATACTATCCCTATTAGATCCATAAAGATTCCACATTCATCTCCTCCTCTCACACCTCCATCCCCTCCTTCCACATCCACTACCTCTTCTCAACTTCCCATGATCATTCAAAATGGAAAGATTCAACCTCTTAATGTGCCTCTCACCTCCCAAACAATACCTTCATAAGATAACCTCTCTCTCATACATGTTGTTGGTAATTTGTAAACTCAAGTTCACACCCTTACACTCGAGAGTAAAACCTATTATGCCTCCATTGACAATAATTCCCTTCCTGGAAATCCCATTCCTAAGAAGATTCACAATTATGCTTTCCCCAAGGGTTTCATCATGCCTACTTTCTCATGTTTCAGTGGCATAAGCAATCCCTATTTGCATCTAAAATATTACCGATTAGCCATGGATTCTTATTCCAATGATCAATTTTTATTCAAATCCTTTCGTTATAGCCTTGTTGATCATGCTCTCCAATGGTATAATCATTTACCTAATGGATCTATTAGTACTTATTATGATATGGAGGATGATTTTTGTAGTCATTTTATGCCCTTTAGATCAATAGTCTAATCCCATGCGCACCATCCTATCATCTAATGGGTGCTCACTTGAGGCATGCGTGGGCACCAAGCCCCTCATTTATGTGAGTTTTGTGAGAAAACATATCATACTGATAGAATCTTGGATATAAGAAGGGAAAGAACCATGCATTCATTTAGATAACAAGGAAAATATCAAACAGATAACAGATATGATAATACAAAGAAAAGGCACTAGGGTTTATACCCATGAACAATGTATATATTTTAAGAGAAAGCCATATATTACTATTAGTTTCTATTTAGTAACCACATTACATTGCTCAAGGTCATTACAAACCAAATGTCTTAATGCAGATAAGACTTATACATCATAATCCTAAACTATGCTTTCCAGATTACAAAGATGTTCATAGAACCATCCCTCTAGATATGTCATCTCTCCTATAGCCTTCTTAATGAGAATCCCTAGAACCCATCCCTATTTCTGCAAGGATTTGCCTCTTTTTTCACTATGTGATGCCAAGGACCGCACCCTCTAGTTTAAAAGTAGCCCCCCCTTCCTTCCACCCGAGCATCTTTATATATAGCTTTAGCATCCACCGCCATGCCTTCTTGAAGTAATAGATCAATTTCCAAGTGTCCATGTGGTACTTCAATGTATAATTATTCTTCCCATCCGAGCTCTCCACTTTTTGCAATGATGTCTTTTTGGACCCTTCCATCGCATGGAATATTCCTTCCTTGACCATTGAGTTGCCAGGCTGGCACCTTATCCACTCCGCATGCTTAGTTGGGACACACTTTTCTCATGTGTTTCCTTAAGTGCTAAATATGGTTAAATCCTGAAACCCTTTCCTTTGCCTTGTGCGCATGCCTTGGATTCTACTAAACCCTTATAAAACATTATCTGCATGCCTTTACCATGCGCACCCTTCTTCATATAGGCCCTGTGCGCCTGTGCGCCTTCTTATACTCAGCCAATATTATGAGGCCCAACATCACCCCACACTACGCCTGTTCTCCATCCGCAGAAACACTTCTCTTCAATGAATAAATAATGGTGGGTTCTAAATAGTTGGAAAAATAATGAAGGAATGAAGAATTGGGAGAAAGAATGAAAGAATGGGGGAATAAAGGAGAACATGTTCATTGTTGGAGGAGAGGTCAATCCTTCCCTATATTTGCCTCTAGCTTCTCCTAGGCATTAACCTTGCTCTGCACTTGCTGAAAGAGGTCACCTACTAGGGTGCTTACCTCCTTAAAGCTTAGCCCTTCCCCCTTGGCACTCATCATTTCAACAATTCCTTTCATTTGTTTTCCCAAATCCTCGAGGGTATCCATCCTATGGGTGATTTGGGGGTATAATTCCTTCAGCCAGTTTTTGATCGATTCCTGCAAGGTCTTGATAACCTATGATTTATTCTCCACCTTGGCTAGGATCCTATCCCGCCCTACTCTATTCCCCTTATTATTCTCTTGGAACTCCTTGAGTTCCATCTCATATGTACCAACCAAGATGCTTGCTACTCTATCTCTATCAACACAATTCTCATAGGTGGTTTCACCAACTTACGCGATAACCTTCACATCAGAAAGGAGTTTGGTAGACTGAGAAACAATCCCCATGACCCTTAGCTTGCCTTCTCTCTCTTGGCATGCCAACACTTCCTTTTCAGACTCTAAGCTGAGCAACCACCTCTCCATAGTGAGGATGCAAGTCAAATCCTCCAAGAAATACAAGGATGATTCATATTTTTTCTCAGGTGGTGCTAGGTCCGGATGCTTTCAGATAACAACATTTGTAATCATCTCAATTTTCTTGTGTAATTCAAGCACCCTTGCCTTATCCTCTTTTTGCTTTAGGTCCTTGATTTTATTGAGAATATCCCCCTCCTTCTTCTCCAACTTCACCTCTAGGAATCTCACCCTATCATTTCTTCCAAAAAGTATGGCCTCAACCTCAACTGAAATTTTTTGAGTGCATTGCAGACTTTCTCATTTGACAATCATTGAGCATTAACTAAGTGGTTTATCAATTTTATCTCTAGCATCTTCATTAGTTCCCCTTGGCTTACCTCAAACTTAGGTTCATCAACATGTGATTCGAATTCTAAATATAACCTCTTCCTGGTTCGTGGGTATGTGCCTTGTATGTCAAATGAAGGCATGGAAAGGAGTTGTTCTGTTGGCATGGTGCTCTATAAGCACATGTGTAGCACCTTGCTTAGATCATTGATGTAATCCATTCCTTTCCCTTGTGCTGCTACCATGCTCTTCCCACATGTGTGTGCAACCTTTGGAAAGCTTACAACTAGACTGGGATCTCCACCCATGCTGCTATACTCCTTTCCAATGCTTTCTTCCTTAATTTCCCTCATCACTTCATCTGCACTGTGCTCTACTTCCTATTCCACTAAATGTTTGATGATTCCTACCACTTCTCTTTCTATGGCTTCTTTTATCTACTCCTTGGAGAGGCTTGTGGTCCTCTGATATTTTGCATTCACTTCTTCACTCACCCCTTTGCCTTGAGCATCTGCTTCTTCCTTACCATTCTTACCTTCACTTCCTTTTCTTCTGAATCATGTATATCATACACAACATGATTTTTAACTTCTTCATCCTCATCTTTGTCATTTTTGCCCCTACAGGCCTCCAAGTCATCCGTTTCTTCTGAGTCTTCCTTCTTTGTCACCTTATGTTTCTTCCTAACTGGTGATTCAAGTTCTTCACTCTTTTTATCTTTAGTGGGTGACTCCTTCCTTTGTGACTCTTATCTTTTAAGGGGATCCTCTTACTTTGGTGCCTCTTCTTTTGGGGTCTTCTCCTTAACTGAAGACTTCTTCCTACGTGTTACTGTTTGGCTTAGCACTTGGTTTCGGTGCGGCCATAAATTGTGTTATTTACACACTTGGTGCCTTCTTCTCCTTCACCTCTTCTCTTTCCCTCTTCTTTGACACAACCTTCTTTCTTCCTGTGGGGTATTTTGGAATGGAGATAAAATTTTTCAAGTAGGAGCTCTTCTCAAAATTTTTCCTTATGTGTAGATATACTCCTGTTGTAGCCCTTTTGGCGATCAAAAGTGTTATTGGTTTCATCATCTGCACTTCATGGGAGATATATTTATCCACATATGAACACTTATTTGGATACACGATATTTCGAAATAGCTCATGGTGGTATTGATCTACCTCACTAAGGTCAAACCTTAGTCTCTTGGCCTCATTAAAATGGTTAACCCCCACTTTGAAGTATTGCACGGTGAAAGAAAATGGTAACTTGCACCATGGACTCTTAGTCCCATCTGTTAAGGTGAACTGACCAATACAAAAATGATGATATACAAAAAACTCCACTTTTGCATCTACGAGTGCAGGAAATTTCTCAGGTATCCTCCACTCTACCCCGAATGCATTGCGCATCCACTTGCACCATTTTTCTAGGTGCACCTTGTGAGCAGCCGTTATGGTCTCACAAGTATATTTATCAAAAAATTTTATGGGCAAGGGATTTTCTTCTAGAAACTCCCATATGCACTTCTCCAGTCCATCGGGTAGTCCAATCTCTGAGAAGACAATGGTGAGGATAATGTTGCTGAACAATATCTTCTCTCCTTCCTGTGTGTTACTAATTATCTCATCTATAATGTAGGTGGATACATTGTAAATGGTGCCTTGAGAAATCTTTTGGCATACATTCATCCGTGCCTTGTTCACTTGTGTCCACCTTTCTTGATCATTCAGCTTGGTAACCAAGCGTGTGACCATTCTCATAATAGGTTTGGGGATATTTGAGATATCAAAATAACGTGAACCATTTTTGTAGTCATAAGCCTCCATAGTTTCTTTTATGGCCTCCTTATCATCCAAGTCATCGTCTATGGAGTCTCCTTTGTAAATCAAGATAGTGAACTTTGATATGAGTTAAGGAGTTATGTGCATTTTACGGCTTGTAAAATAGAAGTGGTCCTCATGCACGTGTGACATCAACCCCTGATATAACTACTTGGGCTTGCTAAAATAGGGAAAATCATATAGTTGTAGCAACTCAACCTTCTCTAACTTCACATTTACTTCGTCACTATAGATCGACATTCCTTCTAGTGTTCTTTTGTTAGTAAGACAAACTGGTTCCAATGCCATCTCTTTTTCTATAGTGCTCATGCAATGATTATAGTCAATTACAAACATATTCCTTAAGGGTGATTCCCACTCTTTTCCTAGCAACACTCCATCTAGGTACTACATCTCCACATACCACTCTTCATTGGAACTAGTGACGACAGTGGTTTGTTTTCATTTTCCCTTGCCCTTCTGTTTCTTTGGCGAGATGGTTACCTTCTTTGGTGCCATTCTACCTGTCAGGTTAAAAATTTGATTCCTCCTTCCTCTGCTCTACTACTCTGCTCAACTCTAAGGTTCAACTTTGCAAAGAATACTCCTACCTCTGTGCCCTAACTACCAAAACCTAACTAGGAAAACCCTTCAACAAGACGACATACTCCAAAATAACTCTCCACACGCCCGTGTACTCCTTCCACTTCGGTTCACATATCAACCTAGTTGTGCACTTGTAAATCTATTATTTTTCTTCCTTCGCAAAAATCTCTCTAGATTCCCTAGTTCACAACAACTCTTCTACTTCGTAATCACAAGGTAAAATAATGATTCACTCAACCTCATACTTATATATTTTTCCTTCTTTTTAGCAATAAATGTTATGCCACCTACTACCGTAATTAACATTAAATGTGGATTTTTCCACTAAATCTTACCTTAAACATCGTTTCCCACACACCCAATCCTGCATGAAAACTTGTTACAACCTTCTAGCGCACAAAAATACTTACTGACTGAAGACTCTTACGCACACGTCTGCGGCGCGGAACACACCTCTTTTGTCCTTTACTTGATTTTTTGTCCTTGCCTACCTCATGTTATTTCTATGCTTTTCCTTCTTTGTATGTGGTCTTTATAAAGCCTTATCATAACACCAACCATTCTCAGCCATCGTTTTCCCACACACTTTCTATCTTTGGACTGGGCCCATTTTAACTTTTATTGCCAGCTTATACTTCACTTCACTCTACCCTACCCCACACTAAAATAGATGCATAGTCCTCTACGTATGCACAACCTTTTGGAAAAATAATGTGGTTATTGGTGCATGAGGTGCAAAATAGAACACAAAGAAAGGAACAAGCAACAAGAAAGGGAAACATGGAGAAAAGAAAAATGCATAAAGGGAAATTCTAATTTAACTGGAAATACTACCTTATTTACAAACATAAGGAAGGATTATTTATAGTAGGGCTTTAACGTACTCCCATTGAAATGGCCAGGTAGCTTTGGTCCCATCCAATGCTTGTAATTGACATGCGCTTGAATCAAGGATGTACGAGATGATGTAAGGGCCCAACCAATGGACTTTTAATTTCCCAGGATGGCATAGAAACTTGGAATCATACAACAAAACCATATGCCCAACCTCAAAATTTTTGTTCTTGATATGATGATCATGCCATACCTTTTATCTGGCCTTTTCAATCTTCTAACTCCATCTAACAAGTGATTGCCTTTCGTCTAACTGCATCAATCTCTCAATCCTTTCCTCAAGCACTTGTTCATCATCTAAACCTCTTACACGTGCTATACGTAGCGATGGTAACATGAATTCAATGGGAAAAATAGCCTTTGCGCCAAACACCAACTGAAATGGTGTGGCCTTATTCAACCTCTTGTAGGTTGTCCTGTATGCCTATAGAATGGCTGATAATTTTTCATCCCAATACTATCTTCCGACATCACAAATATTGGTCAACATGTGACTTAAGATCTTGTTAAATGCATTAACATTTCCATTTTCATGTGGATGATAGGGGTAGTATTGTGATGGGCCACCATAAACTCTGCTAGCATAATCTCGACCATTTCATTGAGAAAATGTGTACCCCTATCACTAGTCAAGCTCAAAGGACATCCATACCTATTGATTATGTTCTCCCATAAAACTCTAGCAGCTATCGCTGCAATGAAATCCTTTTTAGGTGCTTCTTCTGCCCATCTTGTCAAGTAATTAGTGCAAGTAATGATGTAGTGTGAACTAGTCCTTCATGTGGAAGTGAAATTGGCCCTAAAAAGACGATTGCCCATTTTTCAAATGGCTCTGCGTTGGCTATCGGCCTTAGTGGCATGTCATCCCTCTTTCCAGGTTTTCCCATGTGCTGACAATGGTCATAGACCTTGTAAAATTCAATACAATCCTAGTAGATGGTTTCCCACCAGAGCCCTACCATTATAATCTTCCGCACGGTAGCATTTCCTGCATAGTGTCCTCCTGCAATCCCACCATGCGCTTCCTCCATAATTTCCATGTGCTCATGTTACAATACACATTGGTGCAAAAACTCATCACGTCTCAACTTATATAGATCTCCACTAATCAACATGTAAGGTGTGACGTGTATTGCTAACCATTTTCTCTGTAAAGCCTTCATCCCATCCGGTGCCAAACTTGTTTTCAAAAATACTGTAATATCTTCTAAGTCTGAGGGCATGCACCGTAACCTAAATAATTATGCATCTGACATGGTATCCTCAATGCTCTGTGTGTCCTATCCTAATTCAATTCTCTATAAATGGTTAGGTCATGAATTACTCTTCCTTGGTTTTATAACCATAGTGAACACAAACTTCTGAAATAATAGGACCCAATGACATATTTACCCTTGCAAAATAGGCTTGTTCACCAAGTATTTCAATGCCATGTGGTCTGTATAGAATATAAAAGGTGTTGCCAAAAAATACTACTTGAACTTATGCAACGTGTAAATCATTGATAATGCCTTGTGCTCAGTAGTTGTGTAATTTTGTTCTTCTAGTGTCAACTTCCTACTTATAAAACACAAGGGGTGATCAAAAATACCCTCACTAGGTTGTGCTAGTACTACTCCAATGGCTATTCCTGAGGCATCAACATGCACATGAAAAGGCTTATCCCAAGAAGGAAAGCATAGTAAGGGCGCAGTGACAAGTTTATCCTTCAAAGTGTCAAATGCCTTCTGTTGCACCTCTCCCCAATGAAAGGAAATCTTGTGCTTTAACAATTCTTCCAAGGGCACGACGATCTTGGCATATCCTTTGATGAACTTCCTATAGTACCTCGTATATCTAAGAAATCTGCACACTATGCTTTGACTAGTAGGCTCCCCTAATCCCACAATAACTACAACTTGGGCGGGATCCACTAGTAAACATTCCTTACATATAATATGGCCCGATAAGGTTCCAAATTGAGTGGAAAAGACATATTTATTAATGTTGAGGGATATCCTCAACTGCCAACATCTCTCAAACATCAACCTCAAAATGTCACAATGGTATTTTACCAACCCATACATAGTCCAGTCATCTGGGTAGACTTGAAGAAATTTGTGGATGAAGTTCTAAAATGCTTGTACCAAAATGCGTGAAAATACATCAGGTGTATTTTTCAATCCAAAAGGCATGACCGTATAGGAAAATATTCCCCACTCAGTGGAAAAGGTTGTCTTTCCTTTGTCTTCCTTTGTAATCCTGACTTAGTGATACCTTGAGAACCCATCCATTAAAGAGTATACCTCGCACTTGACTGATCCCTCACGAATTTATTCACTAAAGGGGGTTGGGAAAGGATCGATGAAACATACTACATTTAGGTATCTGTAGTGAACACAGATCCTTATTCTTGCATCCTTCTTGATACTAATGACCATTGGGCTTATCCATTCTAATTTCTCCACAATGTCAATGATGCCTAAAGTGATCATCATATCTATTTCCTCCTTGAACAATACATACAATTTTTGGAATCATCCGATAAGGCCTATTCCAAATTGGGTGCACACCTTCCTTTAACTTGATCCTCATCTCCCCCAAGGAATGGTGGACGCCTTTGAGTTCATGGTACCTATGTGGGAACAAATCTCAGAACTCAGACAATAGATAAATGATCTTTGAAACTTATTTCTCTGACCAATAGTCCCCAAGGATAGCTTCCTTAGGTTTTTCCCCTAAGCTAATGTTAACCTTCTTCATTTCAAGGGATCATGATTGGTTCACGATCACTCATCAATGCTATCTATGACTTCCTGTGTACCTATGGAATGGTTAAAATCCAAACTTTCCATCTCTTAACCATCTACTACATATACCATGTTTCCTTTTTCCTTTTCAATGCACATGCACTCAAGCTGTATTTATTCTGATTCTTCTTCTACCATAACACTATCTCCCATTATAAGTAACTTGACAACTTACAATGCCTTATCCATTGATGGCTTGGTACTTCGATACTCAAATGCTTAAATGAGATCAACCATTAAATCCTGCCAATTCCCTATCTAATGACATGTCTCAGAGTGAATATACCATGAAAATGCACAACCCTGTAAGGTGGAATATAACTTATGCATCCATAACAAAGGTGTTAAAGCATATGTGCCCTCCATCCAAGCCTTCTCACATGCTTGGATATGGGAAGAGGTGGATTATTTACCATGGTAGTCTTGGTTAACACTGGGCGCGTTGCTTCTGCATAATATTATAGAGAATATGAATCTTACCTCACTCCACTCTAGGATACTCTTGCAATGCATTTCCCACCAATGCACTGTAGTCCCAAGCAAGTTATAACTAAGAATACTTATTCTTTCATCCTCATTTTTCCACTGAGCCTCTATTTCTTGTAAGAATTAATCAGAGTTTGCTCCTCTAGAGTAACTTGGTAGCTTCTTTCTTCCCAGGCATTTAACTGAGTGTGCCTTCATCACCCTTGTTACAGATCCTCTCAATTGTCACCCAATAAACTCATAAGTCTTGTGTGCCCAATTGTCACATGCTATGCTAGTTGTATCACTCATCGAATGAGCATCTTCAAATTGGATAACTCCTTTTGTAGGATGAATTATTTCAAGGTCTATGATGGAGCGCACATAGATTATGTTGAGGACTTCCTCTCCTAAGGGATCAATATAGGGTGCTGACTTCCCATCTATTAAAGGAATGATCACCCTCTCTTCCTTGTTCTCAAAACTGATATAAACCTTGTTAAACTGTAGGTCAGCATTTTTCTTATAACACAAAGGGCACCCAAGTAATGCTGGGAAATTATCTACCTTGGCCAGTGCCAAGACTTTAAAGTCCCCAGTGAACTTGGCCCCTTGAATAGTGATAAACACATCTTTCAAGACTCCAATGGGAATTGCTTTTGTCTTGTTTTCCATATATAACACATTAAAAAATGACTGTAATGTGGGCCTTCCCATTTGATTTCATGCATCTAGGGTGAGAACATTGACCTCTACTCTTGTGTTGATGAGGATATTACTCAGAAGCCACCCATCAACAACTACATTTAATGTAATCTTTTTATCATAGTAAAGGCTATGAGGAGGAAGGTTGGCATGTAGAACTAGTGTTTCATGCTTTCTCCTGGCACGTGCTAACTTCTCCCATAACCATTCTCCTAGTAGGGGAATGATATTCTCATATATTATCATTTTACACACTTCTTTGAACTCATCCAGATCCTTCTGCGGAGCCTCAACATTATTCCTTTGCTCTAACTACCTTGACTGCTCCTTCAAACACCAGAGCTCTCCTCATAATCCTTGAGTAACATCTATAGTATCTTGGTACACTTCCTTCTGATGAGTAGGGTTTAGATACTTCCCATGTAATACTTATTCCCTAACAACCAATTTCTTCCTTAGCATCTCCCTTGTGCGCATAGCCTCTACTCGCATTGCCACTAGTATAGGTTCTAATCTTTACTCAAGTGCCACTCTTCACATCCACTATGGGTCAACCTTCTTTATACTTACCATCTCATTGCCTTTGTCTTTCTGGTGATGTTGGCTCATGTGCTCAAATAACTCAAGGCACTCCTCATACTTATGTTTCTTCCTGCACCATGAGCACTGTAATAGATCATGAAACTCATGCTTATAATGCTTTGTAGACCCATAGTTATAATAGGTTCCTCACGGGAACTCACCTCTTCTTCCTTACTGCAACCAGAAAATCCTTTGTGAAAGACTCTTCCACGTGCTTCTCCATCTATGTGCCCTCATAGTAGTAATGAACATCCTTGGAACTACTTGCAAGGCTTGTCTGGCACACACCAAGATCAATAACATCATGAATGTAGTCAATTAGTTTGCAATCCTTGGTATCATGGGTCATAGAGGTAAAAATATTGCAATAACAAGAACCATTCTTATAGATTGCATGCTACAAAAGAGGAAATGTATTTGCATCATGATCCATGTGGAAAATCTTACAATCTACTGCTACCATTGCGTACAGATATCCAAGGGAAATTTTCCTTTGCATGCCCCTCCACTCCATAATATCTGTACCAAATCCCACTATAAATATCATACGCTGGATTTGCAGAAAAATTATCCAACTGCTTGGTCATTGCAGTAATTTGAGCTTTTAGGAAAGGTCTCACACTGGTATCAACGCTCCCATCAACCTCAGTGCACAGGGCATCTTCCAAGGCCTCACACGGGTCTGTGAAAGTCTTGTGTCAAAATTCCCTTCTAAATAGTGTTATCCATCCCCCAAAAAACCATTGAGCATGTTGAGAGGGGTGTATGTCATAGGATAATTTTGACAAGATAGTTTTGAATCATGCATCATACTCCCACACACTCTCTGCCATCCATTGCTAGATTTCCTTCAGGGTGCTGATGATTTTTTGTTTGAACTCAAGGATATGGAATTTTGCTAGGAAGGCATGCTTCAACATAATGTATTCCAAGACCGTCTAGTGGGGGTCATACTTGTGGTACTAGTTATGCACGTACCCTTGCAATGTCGTTGCAAACTGACTTGATTTTTTCTCCAGGGTAGTGATTCCCTTTGCGCTCCATAGAAATTCACATTTGTGCAAGTGTTTTGCGACATCCTCAATGCCTCTATAGTTTGGTATGTGTAAAGATATCTCAAAAAATACATGCGGGGGTGGTTGAGGCCCTTGTCCTCTTGATCTAGAACCTTGGTTCCCTCTGGTGTTTCCTCCACTACTAGATCCACTAGACCCACCAGGTCCTGTCCCTATTGACCCACAAGATCCTCTAGTTCTGCTAGGTCCACCAGGTCCTCCAATTCCTATACCACCAGATCCACCTCATGTAGTCAGAAAATGGTCTGAAGTGTTCACGCCTAGTGTCCCAAACGTCCCACTAAGCTACGTGCTGATGGTTTGTGATATTATTCTGCTACCAGTTGTGTGTACCATGCCACTTCTAGATGCGATACAAAAACCTTTTGTATTTGCACCTTGTCCAAAAATTACTCCAAATATGGGAATGGTTTACACAGCTATGGATGTCCCAAATGAGAAATTATATCTCCTAGGTGTAAATCAGTTACTTCTACTGATACTAACCAGATTAGCAATACTTCTTCCTTGATCTGGAAAACCAAATGCTAGGGGTTGGTCACTAGGTGGTTTTAGATGCATACCAAAAACTCTCTTTTCTCCATGTGACGAACTCTCATCAGAAGTTGAAGAGGCTTCTCTCTTGTGTTTTCCAAGATGGGGTAGTATAGACTGATCAGGTTCCATTTCCTCTATATGAACCTCAACTCCTTCCCCCAACGTTTACCTCCATAGATCCATCACACCTACAACTTCACGTTGTCTAACCATATCCCTTTCAGAAGCTTCACTATACTTGAGCTGTCTCTCTTCCCTTTCCCTTTTAGCCACAATATCTACCATCTTCCTCCACCCTAACTTCCTTACCCAACACTCAGAGAAGCTTATCCAACCATAGGAAATGCCTCTAAACTTAGGGTAATGACCAAGATATTCATATCCAAAGGCATAACATGTAAAAATCATCCTTTGGGATCCCTCAAAAACTCGAACTCAGCAACCTCTAGGAAAGAATATGTATAAATGGCATATTCCAAAGTATAACTAGTCATGACTATTTTCAACTAGTGATTGACAACACGCGTCTAAATCAGATCCATATCTTGTTGCTTCTAGTAATCATCTTGAGCCCATATACGTGATTTATAGTACCAGCTCGATCTAGATACATATACTGAAAGCCATTCATACAATTCCACTAGAAAGAAACAAAAGAAAGTTTCATATAACTCATGGTACATGTGCTCTTCTACCCATTTACGTGCATCAAACTTAGGTTAAGTACTGAATCTTTGAGAAAAATCATCTTTCGTGCTCCTAAACCATGCTTCAACACTCCCCAAGGTCAGGCATTTTGTCATCACACATCACAAGAACCAAGATGTATGCCATTTCTCACAACAACTTTAAAAAGAGGTCCTAACAATGGAACCAAGATGTAATCAATTTTATGCCCTTTAGATCAATAGTCTAATCCCATTCACACTAACTTATCACCCAGCGGGTGCTAGGCTCTCACGTGAGGTATGAGTAGGTGTCAAGCCCCTCCTTTATGTGAGTTTTGTGAGAATACATATCCTATTGATAAAATCTTAGATACAAGAAAGGAAAGAACCATGCATTCATTCAGATAACAAGGAGAATATCAAATAGATAACATATCAGATAATACAACGAAAGGGCACTAGGGTTTATACCCATGAATAATGTATATAAAATAAAGCCATATATTCATATTAATCTCTATTCAATAATCACATTACATTCCTCAAGGTCATTACAGGAAAAATGTCTTAATGCAGATAAGAATCCTAAACTATGCTTTCCAGGTTACAAAGATGTTCATAGAACCATCCTTCTAGATATGTCATCTCTCCTATAGCCTTCCTAAAGAGAATCCCTAGAACCCATCCCTATTTCTACAGAGCTTCACCTCTTTAATCGCTATGTGATGCCAATGACCATGCACTCTTCTTTAAAAGCAGTCCCTCCTTCCTTCTACCTGAGCTCTCCGCTTTCTGCAATGATGTCTTTTTGGATCCTTCTATCACATGGAATATTCCTTCCTTGACCATCAAGTTTCTAGGTTGGCACCTTATCCACTCTACATGCTCAATTGGGATACACTTTTCTTGTGTGCTTCCTTGAATGCCAAATATGGCTAAGTCCTGAAACCCTTTCCTTTTCCTTGTACACATGCTTTGAATTCTGATAAACCCTTCTAAAACCCTATCCTATGTTCCTTTACCCTTTTCACCCATGAACCTTCTTGTACTTAGCCAATATTCTGAGGCCCAACAATTTTCTTAGACATTTCATTTCTAAAAATGGTCCTAAAGTTACATATGAACGTTTTCCTTCTTTGCATTAAGGAAAGAAAGAACCAATTTTAGATTACATCTTACACTTTAATTCTTGCATGCTTTAATTACTATTTCATCCTATTGATCTCAAAAGGTAATTTATATTTTATCATGGCTTAATTAACCCATTAAAGGAAAATCTATTATATGATACACATGATTCCTTACTCTTATATTCTATAAATTTATTGATTTAGATAAATACTTAATTTTAGATCATATTATACCACCTCCTTTTACTTCTTCTATTCCTACCTTACATATTAAGTCTTTTCCACTCCCATCTATTGACCTTATTCCACGGTCACCATCCCCTCCTACGCGTAAGTGTCTTCCTTTCCCACCACCACATTAGCATTCACCTAAGTCTTCTCCACCTCTTGTTGGGCCCCTAGAATATTGACTAAGTATGAAGGTGCGTGGGTGCGCGGGACCCTAGTTATAGAAGGGCGCATGTAGGAGGAAGAGTTAAGGAGGCATATGGTTCACGTGTTGTGCAAAAAGAGGTTTGGGACTTAGCCGATTTAAGAAACAAAGGTAGAACACGTGAAAAGCATGATCAGTTGCATGCGGATAAGATGCCAACTTGGTAATAGGTGGCCCAGGAAAGAGCATGCCGATGAAGTAATCTTCTAGAAGACCATCATGAGATGGAGTGGAGAGCTCAAGACTGAGGAAACATGCTCACTGAAGGACCACATTTGACACTTGGTGATGGATTTGAGGGCGCAACAAGGTGAGTTGGTAGTGTGGGAAGGTGATAAATACAAGTGCCCGCGGATCAGAAAAGAGAAAAAAGAATACTAGGAGAAAAGAGGATGAAAAGATAGACATAAGAGGAGAAGATAGGAGGGATACACAGAAAAAAAGATAACATGGGTGAAGCTCTGCAGGATTACTGTGAGTGGAACTTTGATGCAGAAGGGAATGTATTAAGCTTAGGATTGTAATTTCTTTTTCCTTTTGGCATAATTATACAAGCCTAGTGATGTGCATGAATGCGGTCTGCTCTCTATGGCTCTTTGTAATGAAATGATGAATAAAATGAGGTTACCTATTACAATTAGATATGAATATCAGTGGGTTTTATGTATAATTTGTTCATAGGATTTCTCTTTCCTTTCATAATATAAATGGATGATTGTATCGTTCCTTCTGTTACAATATATTTTATGGAGTATATTAAAACACTCGGTCTAAAGAAACTACAAGGATCTGGAGGTCGTTCTGATCCCTATGATTCTTGTATGCGTAAAATTCTTTCTTTAATACTCTTATACTACTCATAGATGAATGCTTCCCACTAAAACTCACATAAAAGAGAGACTTGGCACCCGCTTGTGCCATGGGTGAGTGCTTAGCTTCTGTTGGGTGATAGGCCGGCCCACATGGGATTCCTTCCTTTTATATTGGGAGTAAAATTGACTACATCTTGGTTCCGTTGCCGAGACCTGTTTTCAAAGTTGTAGTGGGATATAACATGCATCATGATTTGTATAAAGAGTAATGATGGATTGGTTAACATTGGAAAATGTTGAATCGTGGTTCAAGAGCATGAAGGATGAATTTGACCAGAGATTCAGTACTAGACCAGATTTTGATACATGTAGTTGGGTAGAGGAGAATCTCTACCATGATCTGTATGAAACTTTTTTCTGCTGCTTCCCAGTAGAGTTATTTGGGTGGCTTTCAGCCTATGCATCTAGATCAAGTCAGCATTATGGATCATGGATATGGACCGAAGAAGACTACCAAAGGTTGCAGGATGCAGATATGACATGGACCCATGCTATAGATCACTGGTGGGGAGGAGTACTAGCTAGCTACACTCTATAATATGCCATTTCCACGTATTCTTGTCCAGAAGTTGCTGAGTTTGAGTTTCTACATGCTATTCCTCTAGCTATGAAGATATTGATGGTTACCATGAGTTTAGAGGTGCTCTCAATGGTTGGCTAAACCATTCTGAGTGTTGGGTAAGGAAGCTTGGGTGGAGGAAGATGGTAGATGTTACAACCAAAAATGAGAGGGAAGAAAGACGACTCAAGTATGGAAAAGCATGTGAAAGGGAGATTACTAGACGATGCAAGGTTGCTAGTGTGATGGATTTATGGAGACAGACGTTGTGGGAAGGAGTTGAGGTTCACGCAAAGGACATAGAACATGAGTATTTTGTGTTACCCCTTCTTGTCAAGTGTGTAAGGGAAACCCCTTCAGATTCTGGTGAGAGCTTGGTGCATGAAGAAAGGAGAGTCATTGGCACATATCTGAACCCACCCAGTGACCAAGCCATGGCGCTTGGTTTTACCAAACCAGAAGGAAGAAGTATTGATCTAGTTGAAACTAGTGGAAGAGATAGATCCACACCTAGGAGATATAATTTTACATTCCCTTGTTCTATGGTTACACATATTCCAGTATTTGGAGGATTTTTTGGACAAGGGGCAAGTGTACAAGATTTTGGCCTTGCATCAGGGAGTGGCGCAGGACAAAGTAGCGGTAGTGGGGTGCCATCACAAACCATTGATGCACAGTTTAGTTATACTATGGGGGCACTTGGCATAGCTCCTACAGGACCTATTGGACCCATTAGTTCTGGTGGATTTGGTGGCTCTGGAGGTACAGGACCCGGTGGACCTGGCGGATCAGGCGGTGGAGGAAACACCAGAGGGAACCAAGGCTTTGGTTCAGGACAAGGACCCCAAACACCACCTCAAGTATTCTTTTAGATGTCTCTACATTTTCCAGATTATAGGGGCATTGAGGATACTACAGAACATGTTCAAAAATGTGAAATGTGTGCCTACAATGAGCCTTTAAAGATGAAGAAAGTTAACATCGGTTCAGGAGAAGAACCTAAGGAAGCTATTATTGGGGATTATTGGATGGAGAAGGAATTATCAAAGATCATTGATCTATTGCACGAATTCAAGGATTTATTCCCACGCAGGTACCATGAGCTAAAAGGTGTCCACCATTCCTTGGGGGAGATGAGGATAAAACTGAAGGAAGGTGCATGCCCAGTTAGAAAAAGGCCCTACTAGATGAATCCCAACTTACGCATGAAGGTTAAGGAGGAAATAGATAAGATGATAGCTTCTGGGATCATTGAGGTAGTAGAGGAATCAGAATGGATAAGTCTAATGGTAATTAGCATCAAGAAGGATGGGAAGATTAGAATTTGTGTGGATTATAGGGGATTGAATGCAGTTTGTGTCATTGATCCATTTCCGACCCCCTTCACTGAAGAAATTTTTGAAGGAGTCGCTGGGTGTAAAATCTATTCCTTTACAGATGGATTTTTAGGATACCACTAAGTTTGGATTACAAAGGAGGACCAAGAGAAGAAAAATTTTGTCACCGAGTGGGGAATTTTTGTATATACAGTCATGCCCTTTGGGTTGAAGAATGCGCCTGCTGTCTTTTCACGCATAGTGGTGCAAGCATTCTAGGACTTCATTCATAAGTTTCTTCAGGTTTACTTGGATGATTGGACAGTATATGGTCTAGTTAAGGACCATTGTGACAACTTGAGATTAATGTTTGAAAGGTGTAGGTAGTTGAGGATATCCCTCAACATTAAGAAGTGTGTGTTTGCTACACTGTTTGGGACTTTATTGGGGCATATCATATGTAAGGAGGGCTTGTTGGTAGATCATGCTAAAGTTGTAGTTATTGTGGGGTTAAGGGAGCCTCCTAGCAAGAGCACAATATGCAGATTCCTTGGGCATATGGGATATTATAGAAAATTCATTAAGGGGTATGCCAATATTTCCGCGCCTTTAGAGGAGCTGCTTAGACACAAAAGTACCTTGTAGTGCCCACTCTGCTTTGACACTGTTTAGATACTAATCTTGACACTATTGATCATATTTTGGACATTATTATGTTTTGATGTAGTATGATGTGTATATGCTAGATCATGGATTCATATGGACATTATTATGTTTTGCTTAGTATGATGGTTAGATGTTAGACTATGGATTAATATTGATCTGGATTCATTTATTATGCTTGAGGATCATTGAGACATTATTATTATTATGTGGATGATGATATACTAGTTGACATGGATAAGTTATTGATGTTGATTTTAGACATGTGACATTGATATTATGAATAGCTCTAGTATAGAAATCTATTGGATGATGATATAGTTGCAAATTGAATTTAAATGATAAATGTTAAATTCTTGATAATGTTGTGATTTGGATTTAATAATTGTATGTTGCTTATATCATTTGGATGTTCTGATATGGCCATGAGGCTGAAGGGGTATATTGCATTTTGTAGGTTAAAAATCACAACAATGTCGGGGGACTGGAGACTAACCATATTGGAATTCAGTGTGAAATCAACAAGGTCACCATGGCAACTGTGTTTGAGTTGTATGTTGTGTTTTGTTAGGATTTCCCATGGGGGGATTTCCATTATTGTGACCATGGGGGCATATGTGTGTTTTATTTGTATGTTCCCTTTTCAGTATTGTTGTGTGTATTTTTATTTGTAAGGTGTTCCTTCTTTTAATAAATTTTTAATGTGATAGTATAATGTGAGAGTCTTATAGTTAAAGTTTAATTAAATTAATTAGGATGTGGAACATAAATTAATGTTATTGTCTTGGTTGAAAATGAAAATTGACTTATATATATTATAACCATGTGGTAAATAAATAAATCTTTATAAAAGATTGTAATAAATAAATGTCATAAATATAAATGCAGGTGTAAGAAATTGTAAGAGGATGTAAGAGTTGTGTAAGTGAAATGATAGATTGTGTAAGGCAGATTTTGGAGTGTAGAACACTCCATCCTCTTTGAAACTCGGATTTTGTCTTGAGAGCCTAAATTGGAGGCTTGTGGGACAAGTTAAACTTATTCCACACCTCTCAAAAACCTCCACCAACCTTGATTATTATTTTGGAGTCAAAATCAATCTATTTTATTGTATTTTGACATAAATTTGGGTAAGTATGGATTGCACTTGTCTTACAAATTTTAAATGCATTCTTTTTGGGGTATGGGTTACATTGTGTATATAAGTAATTCTGTCATATTTCATTTATGGTGATTTGTTGTTGATGTGGATTGAACTCTTGGGGAATGAAGAAAAATGATGTGGCATCCCACTTAGAATCCACATCATCCTCTTCCACCTTCTCCTTTAAAAATTCAAATTCCTCCCCATTTTTGGGGTTGTTGAAACTTTGTTATTACACTCTTGGGTAAAATTTTTCTCTTGCCTTTGAAGCTTGCTTGGTGGAAGAGCTTGGATTGATTCACATGCTTGTACATTGTTATTTTGGTACTGTGTTTTGAGCATCAAAAGAATTGCTATTTTGGAAACAAGTCTCCATTATGGAGAGGTAGGCTCTCACTCTTTTAAAATTGTTGTTTTTCCCTCTTTTAGCATGAATTTTTGAATGTGTTTGTGTTTGCAATTCTTAGAGGGATGGGTAGAATACTTAGGGAATGGTGTGGAGAGAAGACTATGAGCTTAATTAGAGGAGGGATAAGGGATTTGTCATTGGCACTTGTCTTGAGGAGGGAGTGTTGGTTTGGAATCCACCTAGGAAAAGAATATGCATGCATTTCTTACTTTGGGGGAGGTATAAGGGATAAATTTGGAGGAGGGATAAGGAGAGGTTGAAGAGGGATAAGGTTTATGGGATGGTTATGTTCTTGGTGGTTGTTGTAGGTGGATGTCCAATTTCAACATGGGAGGCATAAGGAGACCTCCATAGTTCTTGTTCTTGTTTGGCTTTCTTGCTCAAGACTTTGTGATTGTACGACTATTTTCAAATGTAGTTGAGAACTGCTGCATTGTTTTGATTTGTGCCTTCATTGATTCTTGTGATACATGAGTGTTGCTTGCATGTGAAAGAATTCCATGTTACCATGAGTTGAATTATCATGCTCCATTTCAATATGGTTGGGGCTCGGGGGCCAATGGGGAAAGATGGCTTCTCTTTTCCCATTGGGTATCTTGGTTGGGTGGAGAGCATTGCCTTTCCCCCTTCCTTGTTGTGATTAAAAGATAAAAGATGAAGAAATCAGTTTGTTGCTGTTTAGAGCTTGGAGAAATCAATTTGATAGTCATTCCCTTTTGAGCAAGTTCATTGTAACCTTCCCATTTTGAAGTGGATGATTTGTATTGTTAATTGTAATGAGAAGACATCTTGTATTGAAATTAAAAGGTTGAAAGTGATAAGTGAATTGTAAAGAATTATTATTCCATACCGTGTTCTAAGAAGAATGTGAAAGAAAGAAATATGTATTGTTCATTATAACTTGAAATTCAAAGAAAGAGATAAACTGTTGAATTATTGTTGGAAATCAAATAAAGAATTACATTCCTTTCTCAAAATTTCATTGTTATATTAGATCTAAGTTGCTGTTGTGAAATGTAAACTCTGTTTTGAAAGAGATTAAGAAATAACATTGTCAATAAATGTACTGTGTTTGAAATAAAAAATGGAGTTTAAAATTTGCATATGAAATGTCAATTAAGTGTTCGAATCAATTGAATGTCTTAGATAAGATTTGAAATGCCTCCCCATTTTTGGAAGATGCAAATTGGTTAATAAACTTGTTAGTGAATGATCTTTGTTTCTTTCTTTAATTCTGGAAATGAATTTCCTTAAAAATGTATAGTTTAGATTTTTAGTTAAAATTGAGAAAGGAAACAAAGTATTTTAGATGTATTAGGTCCTATTGAACCCACATTGAACTTCATATTTAAGAAAATATCTCAAAAAATCTATCAAATCCAATTTTAACTTCACAATCCAACTTACTATCAAAAAAATGTAAAATTTACCAAATGCAACCCAATATCCAAATTGGACCTTGAAAATATACTTAAAATTACCCAAGACCATTTCCTAATGCTCAATTTACATGCTCAGAAGAAGAAATATCAAAATTGAATCAAATCTTATAAGTTGAAAATTGTTAGTTTTAAAATTATAAACCCTGCAGATCGATTTCTTAAAATTGATCCTTGAAACTTCACCAAATTCCAAAATTGATGATTACTATGCAAAGAAGACTCTGAGAGATTTCCGGAAAGTCCTTGTTTGCCTAAAATGGAGCTTCCTATCAAAAGTTATGGCCATTTGAAGTTTTACTTCAAAATGGCCATCCCAAACCAAAAACGAAAAAATTCGACCTTAGAAAAATTTAAATTTTGAACTTTAGAAAAATTTCTCAAAAAGTTCTGCGGCTCCCAACCAATCACGTGCTGAAATGTGGCAGGAGGGGGGGTGCATGGATCAAAATAGAAAACTTAACCATTTTTACCTTTGGAAAATTTTCACTTTTCTCCCTGCAACCCCGCGTCCCCGCACCAATCACGTGCTGACACATGGCAGGGAGGTCCCGTGGATTTAAAATTGAAAACTTAACATTTTGCACTTTTGGAAAAATTTCACTTTTTCCTCTGCTGACCCGCATGCCTGCAGCAAATAGGGTTTTGACACATGTCCCCGTGGATGCGTGGGTCGCCATAATTCTTTTAACCTTTTAGCCCCTTGGGTGAAAAATCCAAATTTTTTCCGTCGGCCTGTGGCCAATCACAAAGCACCATGTGGCCATTTGGGCAAGCATGGAGGCATGGAGGAAAATTTTCCTTCAGAAAATTGAAAAATTCGTTTTAGGAAAAATTTCATGTTTTACCCCTGTGACCTGCTGGCCCGGACCAATCACGTGATGACACATGGCATTTGGGGGCATCAACGGGGTGCGACGGCATTTTCTCCCTAACCCCATGGACCTCCAGGGAAAATTTTCCCCTAAAACTCCGCCCGGCCATAACTTGAGTTTTACAAAGAGTTAGGAGGACTTCTTTATATGGTTGGAAAGGTGAGGAAATTTCCTATCAATTGAGCCTAGTTTAAGAAAGTTTTGATAACTCTAAGTGTGTGAAAAATATAGTTGAAGTTCAGGGCTTGATAGAGAGTAGGCATGGGGATAAATTTCTCCCTGAACCATAGTAAAACTCGTAACCTCAAAATTGGAACCTTGTAAACTTGTTATAAGATAAAAATAAAAATCTTGTGTTTGGTTAATTAGAATCTGTTCCGTAACCTATTTAGTTTCAAACTAGTGTCTTGCTACTTGGTTGTAGACCCTTCTTATAGAAAAAAAATTATTCCAATAATTTTCCTAGTTTGTTTCTTGGTCTCAAGTGGTAGTTGAAGTTGACATTACATACCTTCCATTGGGGAAAGGCACAACAAAGGGTGTTTGACACCTTAAAAGATAGGCTTATTACCACACCTATTTTATGATTTCCCTCTTGGGACAAGCCCTTCCATGTCCATGTAGATGCCTCAGGAACTGCCATTGGGGCAGTACTTACACAACCAGGTGAGGGGATTGTTGATCATCTTCTCTGTTTCGTGAGTAGGAAGTTAACACCACCAGAGTAGAATTATACCACAACCAATCATGAGGCATTGTCAATGATCTACATGCTTTTCAAATTTCGACAGTATCTGCTGGCAACACCCTTTGTATTCTACACTGATCACATGAAATTAAAGTATTTAGTGAACAAGCTCATTCTTCAAGGGCACATATGTCGATGCATGTTGTTGTTTCAAGAGTTTGAGTTCACCGTTATAGTGAAGCCCCAAAAAATCAATTGTGGACCTGATCATCTATCAAGAATTGATTAAAGAGAGGATGTGCAAAGTATTGAGGAAGAAATGCCAGATGCGTAATTGTTTAGATTATAGCGTGTGCCCTCGGATTTGGAAGAGATTGCTATATTTTTAAAATAAGGTGTGGCGCCAGATGGAATGAGGGAATTGGAAAAGAAGTAGTTGGCCATACGCGCCATGCCCTACATGTTGATTAGTGGGGAATTATACAAATTGGGATGTGATGAAGTTTTGCGTAGATGTGTGTTGAAGCATGAGCGCCTAGCCATCATGCAGGAAGAACAAAAATGAAGTATGGGTGGGCATTACGTAAGTGATGCCACCGCGTGCAAGATTTTAATTACAGGTTTATGGTGGGAAACCTTGTACACGGATTATAGGGATTATTATAAAGCATGTGACCACTATCAACGCATTGACAAACTAGGAAGGAGAGATGAAATGCCTTTGCGTCCTATTCCTAGTGCGGAGCCTTTTGAAAAGTGGGTGATAGACTTTGTAGGACATATTACACTGGAAACATGTAGGACTGGGTCATGTTATGTCATCAATTGCATGGATTATCTCACAAGGTGGGCAGAAGTAGCCCCGAATAAAGATTGCATGGTAGCGACAGTGGCAAGGGTCCTATGGGAGAACATTATCACAAGGTATGGATGCCCTTTGAGTTTGACTAGTGAGAGGGGTACGCATTTTCTAATGATACCGTGAGGATCCTACTATCTGAGTTCATGGTGGCTCATCATAAGACTACGACTTATCACCCAAAAACAAATGGAACCGCGGAAGCATTCAACAAAATACTAAGTCATACCTTGACAAAAATCTGTGATGTTGGAAGAAAAGATTAGGATGACAAGGTATCAACAGTTTTATGGGCTTATAGGACTACGTATAAAAGACTAAATAAGCCACACCTTTTCAATTGGTGTTTGGCATGGAAGCTATTTTTCTGGTTGAATTTATGTTACCTTCTCTACGAATAATGCGCAGGAGGATTAGCCGATGAACAAGTGCTGGAAGAAAGAATTGATGAACTAATGAAACTAGATGAAATACAATCACTTTCCTGTTATAGAAAAATAGCGGAATAGGAAAAGCAAAAGGCTTGGCATGATCACCATATTAGGAAAAAGAAATTTAAGGTTGGGCAGATGGTGTTATTGTATGATTTTAAATTTCTGCGCAATCTTGGGAAGTTGAAAGTAGATTGGTTAGGTCCCTACACAATCTCGTACATCCTTGATTCGGGCACGTGCCAGTTACAAGTGCTGGATGGGATGAAGCTGCCTAGACACTTCAATGGTAGTAGGATGAAGCCGTACTATACATAAATCTTATTGGTGTTTGTAAATAAGGTAGTTTTTCCAGTTAGTTTAGAATTTTCCTTTATGCATTTTCCTTTCCTTGTGTTTCCCTTTTACGTTGTTGTTTTGTTTTGCACCTTGGGCGCTGGTAAGCTTATTGCTATTTTTGGAGGATTTATGAGTGCACAGAGGAATGCACATCATTAAAATGTTGAGTGTAGAAAAGTGATGAAGCATGTGACTAAAAGTACCGAGGAGGTTGTGTTGAAGAGCCTTGGTGAGTATCCCGGTTAAAAGAAAGATGAAGAGAAAAGATATAATGGTTGGTACCAGGGTAAAGCTACTCGTAGATCCCACGTACAAAGGAAAAATAAGCACATTTAAAGTAACATGAGATAGGTGAAAGAAAGAATGGGGACATAAGTGCCTTTGGTGTGGGTTGAGCGCATGTAAGTCTCCTATCAGGTTGGTTTCATTGCGCGCCAGAAGGTTGGAGGAGTTTACGTGCAGGAAGGGAGCGCAAGGTAAAGAGGAGTTTTCATACAAGAAGGGCACATGAGTGAAGGTGCTGAAGATGGGCTTTGTTTTAAAAAGATGCATTAAATGAACAAAGTATAGGTAGGTAAAGTAGCATTTAATTACCAGAAAAAGGAAAAACTATAAATAGAGGGTGGGGGCACTCTCATTTTACTTTGTGAAAACTAAGAGTTGGGAATATAAGCAAGTGCTATAAGCTAGGGTTTTTAAGGTTTGATCAAGTGAAAGATCTATGCGATTAAAAATGTGAAGAACCAGTTTGAGATTGCAAACCAAAAGGAAGGAATTACACAGGCGTGGAGAGAAGTGAAAGGATGTCTTGAGAAGAATTTATCAAAGATAGGGTTCAGTAAACTAGGGCATGGGCTTAGAAGAATTATATCGTGGATATGAGATCAAAGGTTGGGAGAAGGAAAACAGAGTAACAAGGAGAGGATTGGAATGAAACAATTACCTCGACCATGGCACCAAAGAAAGGAAAGGGAAAAGTGAAGGCTAAACAACCAGAACCTGAGGTAGATACAAACAAAGAATGGTATGCATAAATGCAGTACCTTGATAGAGTGATGATGGGGAAGGAATGGGAGTCCCATTTGAGAAGCATACCAGTCAGTGACTATAATCACCACACCAACACTATAGAGAAAGAAATGGCATTAGAATTAGTACTCCCAACCAACAAGTGAACACCTGAGGGTCGTCTATCTATAATGATGAAGTGAAGGTCAAGCTAGCGAAGGTAGGGTCGCTGTAACTTTTTGAGTTGCCTTATTTTGGGAAGCCGGATCACTTGTACCAGTGGTTATGTCTTGGGTACATGAGGACTACTTCCACTTTGTTGGGTGTAAGATGTGCATAATTCCCCAGTTGATTACACAGTTTACATGCCTCATATGTGAGGGAGATAGCCTAGAAGATGACCTTGGAAACAAGGAGGCTATTCAGGAGACCGTCACAAAGTACACCTGCAAGAAAGGCTTGTGGTGTTATGACATCTTAGACATCAAGGACCCATTTATGAAGATGGCCACACACTTGGTAACGAAGATAAATGGCCAAGAAAGATGGATGCAAGTCAACAAGCCATGGCTACATGTCTGTAGGAAGATTACAGAGGGGACTATTTATAACTTGTCCGTGTACATTGCCGAGGAAATTGTAAAGTGCACAAAGGAAGGGGACATGATCCTCTTTGTTTGCAGAAATTGGAGTGCCAGATGCACCAAATAAGTTTGTGTGGGAGTACCCAACCAAAGACCCTTCACCTACGAAGAGATTCAAAAAATATGCATGTGATACAATGACGGATCCCCACAAGGCACGACTTGAAAAATGGTAAAAATGCTTGAGAAATGCATTCAGGGAGGAGTGGAGGATTCCTGAATGAATCCCAACAGCCACACAAGGATAAGTTGAGTTTGTGGTGTACCAACACTACTACTTGGGTAGGTTCAAACTTGTTGACGGATCATGGAGCCCTTGGTGCAAATTGCCTTTCACATTCACTACCCAATACTTCCAAGTGAGAGTGAACATATTTAAAGAATCAAAGAAGCTAAGGCTAGAGGTAGGAAAGTTGGACCAGGAGCACATGGATATGAGGAAGAAAATGAACTATCCTAGAGGTAAGCACATGTACATGGATAAGTACGTGTCACATGAGATCCATATGACTAGGCTAATAACACTTCCTATCGCTGGAGGATCCGCGACACGCATATACATGCACATAAGGCCAAAGTTTGGGAATGATGCATACTTGGTGGATGAGATCTCAATACCTGAAGACCCCTTGGGAAAGAAGACATCGTATAAGAAGAGGGGTAGAGGAGAGGAAGGAGCACCAAGTGTGACGACTTCTCAAATAATGAGCATGCCTTCTACGAGTGCCTAGCCAAGCACCTATGTTCGGAGAAAGAAGTCTCCAGTAAAGGAGAAGATGCCAGACGTAGACATGCTTGAACAACCCACCACCATGGAGGATTCAAAAGAGGAAGAAGAGAAGGCATAATCTCCTGACCAGAAGACACCTCTTAGGAAGAAGCAGAGGGTGGATGAAGAAGCTGACTCGGAGGTGACCAACAGCTTGGAAAGATACCTAGGAGAAGGAGAGGATGAGAGTGAAGGAGGTGGTGATGAGGAGGAAGAGCTAGAAAAAGAAAAGGAAACTTTAGAACCTTGTGTATTTAGTGTTTATGACTTAGAGGAATAAAGTGGGGATGAAAAGAAAGAGTTCATGTTCACATGACAAAAAGGCGCACGAGGTGATGAAGGCACTGAAGATATAAAGGAAGATGAGAGGGATGCTAAGGGGAAGAGAGCAGTAGATAACTAAAGTGGTAGAGTGAGAAGCAAAGAAGATGCTCAAGGCCCTTGTAGACCAGGAGTTAGAGCATAGCATAGACATAGTGCTAAAGGAAGGGAAGGAGGAGAGCATTGAAAAAGGGCATGACAGCCTAGGAGGCCCCGCTCTGACAGTTAGCTTCCCCAAAGGTGTGCACTCAGGTAGAAGACCTCTGGATGTAGAACAGAGGTAGATAATGGGCTATGTGGTTGATTCAAGGAAGGTGCTACGTGAACGAATCTAGAGCACGATACCCACTGAAAGACTTATAGCCATGGGATCGTTTGAGAAGGAGTCCCACGTCGATGAGCCAAAATTTGAAGTCTGCCAAAAGGAACTTATCATGCTACCAGAGTCTAAGGGAGACAACCCCTTAGTGAATGCCCAAGAGCTCTCAGATGAATAATCTGTAATGCTCTAAACAAGGTTGTAATGGGAACAGAGGTGAGGCTATTCACGTGGAATGACAACATAAGGGATTTAGAGGGAAAGATGGCCAAGAAGGAGGAAGAGTTGGCTAAGGTGGCCAGAAGCTTAAAACAAGAGGAATTAATCAACGTGTAGCTAAAGCGCGAGCTCAAGGAGGAGAAGAAAAAGGTGTAGGAGGTCTATAAGAAAGTAGACTCAATAAAAAGTGCCATCATTTTGAAACACCCAGATCTAATGTCTATCCTCTAGAGGTACGCATTGATGCTGGAATGCCTAGAAGACTTAATGCACATCCTCACCATGGAGAGGTGACCCTTGGCATTGGAATCTATGGAGGAAGTGGTTGTGTGCCTGAAGGAGGAGTATCGGTTAAAATTAATAGCACTTGTTTCCAAGTACAGTCAAGTACTTGCGGAGATCAAGGTCATTGCCCAATTTGTAGAAGCTACATATGACACATGCACGGATTGAGATAAGGTGGCAAGCTCTTTGGTTGCCATGCTTGAAGTAGAGATGAAGGAGTTCTAGGAAAAGAATAAGGGGAACAGGGTAGAAAGGGACAAGGTTCTGGCTGAGGTAGAAAATAAATTAGAGGCGATTGAGGCTTTAAGAAGCTCAACTAAGGCCTGATTGAAGGAACTGTACCCCTAGATTACAAGGAGAATGGACAAGCCTACGGACCTGGGAAAGGAAATGGAAGAAATTGTGGACATCTTGGGAACTTAGGGAGCTGGTCTAAGCTTTGATGAAGTGAGCACCCTGGTGGGCAACCTATGCCAGAAGGCGAAGGGCGAGGTCGAAGTATGGAACAAGCTAGAGGAAGATCTACAATGGGACTTTCCTAGCCTTCTGAATTAATGTTCCCCCCATTCTTCATTCTTTCCCCTATTCTTTAATTCCTTATTCATTTTTTGTAATATTTGTCTACATCTTGGTTCCATTGAACCAACTTGCACCTTGCTCAAGTAGAATGTTTTCGAGGGCGGAGAACAGGCGTAGTGTGGTGTGATGTTGGGCCCTTGGAATATTAACTAAGTATGAAGGTGCGTGGGCACGTGGGACCCCATTTATAGAAGGGCTTGCATAAGAGGAAGAGTTAAGGAGGAATATGGTTCACGTGGCACTTGAAAAGAGGTTCGGGACTTAGCCGATTTAAGTAACAAAGGTAGATCATGTGAAAATCATGATCGGTTGCACGTGGATAACATGCCAGCCTGGCAACAGGTGGCCCAGGAAAGAGCATGCCAACAAAGGAATCTTCTAGAAGACCATCATGAGATGGAGTGGAGAGCTCAGGCCTAAGGAAACATGCTTGTTGAAGGACCACATTCGACACTTCTCGATGGATCTGAGGGTGTAGCAAGGTGAGTTGGCAGCGTAGGAAGGTGATAAATACAAGTTCCTGCAGACCAGAAAAGAGGAAAAAATATACGAGGAGAAAAGAGGATGAAAAGATAGACATAAGAGGAGAAGATAGGAGGGATACATAGAAAAAAAAGATAACATGGGTGAAGCTCTATAGGATTATTGCGAGTGGAACTTTGAAGTAGAAGGGAATGTATTAAGCATAGCATTGTAATTTCTTTTTCCTTTTGGCATAATTATACAAGCCTAGTGATGTGCATGAATACGGTCTATTATCTATGGCTCTTTGTAATGAAATGATGAATACAATGAGGTTACCTATTGCAATTAGATATGAATATCAGTGGGTTTTATGTATAATTTTTTCATAGGAGTTCTCTTTCCTTTCATACTATGAATGAATGATTATATCTTTCCTTCTGTTACAATATATGTTATGGAGTATATTAAAACACTCGGTCTGAAGGAACTACAAGGATCTGGAGGCTGTTCTGATCCCTATGATTCTTGTATGCCTAAACTTCTTTCCTGAATACTCTTATACTACTCATAGATGAATGATTCCCACTAAAAATCACATAAAAGAGAGACTTGGCACCCGCACATGCCTCAGGTGAGTGCTCAACTTCTGCTGGGTGATAGGCCGACGTGTATGGGATTCCTTCCTTTTATAATGGGAGTAAAATTGAATACACCTCTCACTCATGAACCCTTACACTTTTCACATATTTCTTAACCACATGGTGTCTTGCATATCTTACTTGATAAACAATTAATCCATTTACCTTCCAGCCATAATCATCCCCCTCACTAGTTGCACCACCATTATGCCCACCCTTTTTGTAATTTCCACTGCATCAATGACCACCTTGAAAAATAATTCTATGCTCTCCATGATAGACTAAACTAATTAGAATATCAAGGTTTCATTTCCTTTTGCTCTACTCTCATGAGTGATCTCTCTTTCTTATTACACATAAGTGCACCTCTACCTCTGTTAGCTTGTCTTATTCACCTCCTCCTAAAGTTATTATTTGTCCACCTTCTAAATTCATCATTCATCCACCTCCTCTAGTTGTCCCACTTATAGCCACATCATTTCACCCTACACGCATTGCTATTACATCTCATTAGCTTCCTAAGAAGCCTACTTCCATACTTCCCACCGTCACAACTCCCATTATTGGAACCATTTCCTCTAATATCCAATTCGACACCTATACTCACACTGCTATTATTCCATAGGCTCCTACCATGCATCACATGCCTCTTCACCTCTGGTAGATGATATATATATATATCCATCTCGTTTCTCGATGTCACACTCATGTTCTTATGGTTCATACATAACTGTTTATTGATTTATTACTATAATGAACATCATTCTCACACTGGGGGGAAATCTATCTTCTCCCCCCTTCATCCTCATCACATGTAATCTCAAACATTGTTATACATCTCCTTATTATACAATTCTTAAGACATCATTATTTTACTCTCTCATCTTATCTAAATCACTCTACCAATTTTACTTATCTACCACATTACATCACATACATACATTTTTATTTATCATATGCTATACTATTTAATCTTCTTTATATGCAATTACTATTCACTCTATTACTTAGCAATATTTCCACATTGTAAAAAATTTCAAAAACCAACATTATCTATTAAATCAACCATCCCAATGATGCATATAGAATCCAACAAACTAAGCAATAACTACCAAATGAAAATTCACATTCATCATGTATTATACAAATTCATATCCATAAAAAATCCAATATCAACACACACACACACACATCATCATCCAAAAGCATAGATATAAAATATAATCATTGGGGGTAGGTCCCGATGGATTAATTTATCATATATCATCATCACTATCACTATCTATAATTGTGGGAGATTTAGAACTTGAAGCTTCACCACTAACTCTGTGCCATCATTCTCGGCCTCTATATATCTCAAGTTGGCTCCATAATATGGAAATATCTATCGGTTGCTCTGCATATCAGCCCTGCAACTCCACATACCATGCAAATACATCTTGAGATAGGCCTCCTCCTAAAACATGTATGACTCGACCTGTCTCTGTATAAGCCTCATCACACCCAATTAAAAAAATTGTGCTCGTGGCTGCTATTATAGCCATCAAATCAAACAAATGATCATGATCACCCACAATCACATTTACCCACTCTAGTATCCCTCATCCCACGAGCACATCTAGGGGCATGTTCCATGTCAACGTGCGTATGGATGCATCTACAATAATTGTCCAATAGGAATTTCCTTAAACCACACAATAAATATTAGCTACTACACATATTCATATTCATCCACTATATCAATCAATAAAAAAACAAATAACAATGAACGATACTTACACTCTACTCGTGTAACTGCTATAATGTCTACCTCAGGGGCATGTGCCTGACCTTTAACTCCTGCAACCATCGGCTCACCTGTCATATCTACAACTATTATAAATATCAACACCCATCAATGTGTTTCCCATCACTAACTATATTCCTGAGTACAGCCCACGTCATTAACCTATATAGGCCCTATGGTTGGATTTTCCTCATCAAGTCCTGGGGGCACTAGCTATGCTCCTGTAGGACTTGGCCTTGACCCTGGTCATCTCACCACCATAGTAGATTGACACCACATATATGGCTTTGATGGCACATCTTGGGCCATGCCAAAATCTCTAGGCACTTTCTCACCTTGGAAAAACTCTATTACCCCTGGGAAATGATCCTCTAACATCATAGTGCGCAATATACACTGCAACTCAACACTGTACTCCACCCATCCTCTATAGTCTCTGTACGGTCTCCATCTAATGTCCATAGGTTCCATCTGATCTATCATTGACCTATATGTAGTTTATCCATCCTCCTATTGCGGGTACCCACCCACCTCGCCGCAAACATCTCTGGACATGCCTAATCAACCCATGGCCCACTGATCGGTATTAATATAGCTATATGATCATACACCCACACATGCAATAAAGTAGTAAATCCTAATCCACATCCATGATCTTCCTGATAAAATATGTATAAGTCCCTGTATAAATGGGCCACCACACATCGTGCCCATGCTTTTCTAGTACTGTGCTCCTCTATACTGCAACAATTATCATGCATCCTATACACAATACTAACTCCTACGCCCTACACAACCACTAAAAAATCTAATACCACTGTAATAAACTTATGTAATCATAGAACCCCATATCTCACAATCACATCCAAGCTAATACATGTCTTGGCATGTACTCCATACCATGCTAAATATCATCGTATTTCCCTCATCTGACTATGGGCATCGAATAAGGCCATGATATATACTTTAGCTCTAACAATAGGTAACCACAATATCCTATATACACCCTCCATTGTCACCATCATCTCACCTATCGACAACTAGAATGTACAAGTATCCACGCACCATCTCTCACACAAAGCAATAAATAAATGCATATTATGAGGTATCTCCCCCAATCTCGTAATGTGCCACATACCAACACGGTCCAATATATCCTACTCATCATTTGTCAACCGCAAACCAAGTCGCGTATTCAAGTGATAGCCAACTCAAAACTCCCTAGAGTATATCTCTCTACACAACACAACAAAGCAACAAAACCACAATATTAGTCTAATAAATATGGATTTAATCAACTTACATATTACATAATGTTACAATAAATATTTAAATAAAGATTACATCATAACATAAGTAAATAAAGAAATACTTACAGGAAATAAATAACACAGGTGACACAATATTTATAGTGGAAAACCCCAATAGGGTAAAAACCACTTTGAAAATAACCTTTTACTTCAGAGAACTTATTTTACATCCAGTAAGATCACCTCCTCCTTTGAAACCCTATTTACCAAGGGTAAAACCAAATCACTTGATTTACACACCTTTGATATATTTCCTGAATATATCAAATGAGGACCTAAAGTCCTTTTTATATAAGGTGATCGGGTATGTCTCCCGACCCACCTTTTCAACCTAAAATGGTTGACACATACACCTAGGTTTATAATATTTAATATTAGAAATATAATCATTTCATGATATTAAATATTTAACCTAAAGTATATACCTAGGTTAGCATATTTAATAATAGAAATAGAAATATTTCATATTATTAAATATTAACCTATATATTAGTGATGGACCCATATACATTAAGGGTTGGCCAGACCACTTAATCATTATGTTCCAACACTCCCCCTTAATGTTAAGTGGGATAACATAACATATGCCAATAGATTACCTGCCTGTGGTACACTACAGGATTTACAATCCTTAAACCATAAAGGTTTTAGGCTAGCATATCAGTTGAAGGAATTATAACACCTTCATCATACTCAATTTACCTTTTGGTACAAAAGGATTTGGAATCCCAAAGATCATCCCATGATCAGTGGCTAAGTATGATTTGTGAGTTTTACATGTTCTCATAGGTTCTCATAAAAGGTTATTGAACCCAAGCATATAGGAGCCTTTTACAACCAAGGACCTCCTTAACAATATGCTTGTACTAGATGTTTACCAGTAAACTCAATAGCACTAAAGAGTTTACTGAAGACCGCCTTTAAGATCTTTCTACACTTCTTTCTAAAAAATAATTCGAGGAGGTATACATGCCCAAAGGTCTTTTTACACTTTGCCCGAAGGTCTTTTACAAATGCCTGAAGGTATTTTTACAAAAACCAAGTTCCATTAGGAGGTGACATTATCATGCACACTCCCCCTCAATGGAAACTCTGAAAATCCAAGCTTTTCATGAAAGTGACAAAACTTTGTAGCACTCAGGGACTTTGTGAAGATGTCAGCAACATGCTCTTCAGTCAACATGAACTTGAGATTTATCTCATCACTTTGCACCTTCTCACGGGTGAAGTGTATATGTATCTCAATGTTATTTGTCCTCTGATGTTGAACTGGATTCTTAATCAAGAGTAATACAACTCTGACCACCACATAGAAGATAAATACTTCCTTTAGCTTCCATGTGTATCTCTACCAACAGCCATTACAGCCACATGGCTTCTTTACTTCTTCCATTGTACTTCTCTGCCTCAGTAGAAAAAATGGAGACTGTTGATTGTATTTGTTGTTCCAAGTAATGGTTCCTACACCAAAAAACTTGAACACATATCCAGTATATTTTATAACACAACATCAGTATGGTTAGAATCACAAAATCCATATAAGATAGCATTTTCATTCTTATTATAATGCAACCCATAATTGATTGTTCCTTTCAAATATCTAAAAATTCTTTTTGCAAGATTCTAATGATCTCTAAAAAAGGTTCCTGCATAAACCTTGAAGTAATTCCTTTTGTATAGGAAATATCTGATCTAGTTATAGTTAGATAAATCAAACTATCAACTAACAACATATATAAAATAGGATCAACCTTTTTCATATGCAGATTTATGATCAATATTTATTCCAACTTCCATTGAAGTAGAAAATGGTTTACAATCAATCATAAGAAACTTTTTCAATACAATGGTTGCATATTGTGTTTTGAAAAATAACAATAGAATGAAATACAATCATACAAATAACATGATGTGAGAGACCTAACTCATTCATTTCAAAGTACTGCTTCAATTTCTCTTTAATCCTATGAATTAAATCAGAATTGTCACCAGACATAAGAAAATCATCAACATATATACATATAATGATAATATGCGAGCCTTATTGCTTAATGAATATATCATTGTTAGAAGAACAATTAACAAAACCTAACAGTTTAAAGAAGGAAATAATTTTTCACATACCAAGCTCTAAGAGCTTGTTTTAAACCATACAAGGATTTCTCAACTTACAAACATAGTTTTCTTTACCAGTTTCTTCAAATCCTTTAGGTTGAAACATGTAAAGTTCTTCTTTTAAATCGTAATTCAAAAAAGTATTTTTCTTATCCATTTGGTGGATTTCCCACCCAAATTGAGTGGAAATTGCAAATAAGGCCCTAATAGTACTCATTTTAGCTATAGGAAATGTCTCAACATAATCAATACCAAGTTTCTGAGTGAAACCTCTAGCAATAAGTCTAGCTTTATGTTTGTTAATACTACCATCACCATTATATTTTACTTTGTATATCCACCTAGACCCTATAATACTTCACGGCTTAGGTTCATACAAGGTAATTAATGCATGGTACATATGATGGCTTCTGGTCATTTTCCTAAGGTTAATAGGATTTGAGTTTTCTAACATAGATTGAGCCCAATTTAATTTCTTATCTAGGAAGATAAGAGTTTCAGAAACATCTATAACATCAAAACATCATCATGACCATTTACTAAATCAGAATCAAAACCATCATTTAGAAGCATTTAATGAAGTAACTTCAAGAGAAGAAGACAACACATGTAAACCTTTCACTAGACTATATCTATACATTTCATATAAGCTTCGATAATTAACATGTCTTAACTTTTCATGCCATAGTTTTGAATTATTCAAACTCTGAGATATAGAACAAGATGTAGAAGAGAAATCATCAAAAATATATAGATCATTTCTTTGAATTCCTTCAGCTATTATACTCTCATTACTATCCTTGATATACCAAGTATCCTTCATGCATGGATTCTAGTTGTTTCCATACCTCTTTCGGATGTTCGATATTACCAATGTGTAGAAGGTACTCATCGTTCACATTGCATAGAAAGAGCATCTTACATTCGTTGCAAGAATGCATTCATGTTATCTACAGTTGCTTGATGACCGGTGGGAGAAACCTCAGATCTAGAAACAATCGTCCAGAGTTTCCTCGCCATAAATTCTATTTTGACCCAAATGTTGTAGTTGGTTTCATTCAGGATCTGGGTTTTGTCAAGACAGAAATAGTTGGACGTCATTGTTTTCCTAAACCTATAAAACACACCCCATTATAATATACAATGTACCACAAGAGTTAGATACATATTTATCGATAAAAACAACACTTTTAATAGAATCAGATCTAAATTTTACAGATCTAAAGAAACTATTTGATCATAACTAATTTTGTCATTACAATGCATACTAATTAACCTCCCATGATCAAAATAATAACCCACATTATAAAGGGCTCTGCATTATACCCCAGATTTATATAAAAAATATTTCTAACCATATAGAAGTGAAGAAGAGACCCCTAAGAATGCATAACAACTTCAAATTTTTGAAAAAAATTAATGTAGACAAAAATCCGGCCAACTTAAATTTGACGTCTAAATGACCGTCGTAATGGCTTATTTTTTGGTCTATTGTGATGGTCATTTGACCATCAATTTTAACACAGTTAAAGTTTCCTGGAACCTACAAGCTTAAATTTGACGTCTAAATGACCGTCATATTGTCTTATGTTTGGTCTACCATGACAGTCATTTGACCGTCAAATTTAATGAAGCCAAAACTTGTTGTGTATTTCCAGAATGTGAAATTCCAGAATTTCTTCTTCTGTATAATATTAGGGAGGTTATATTTTAACACATTATAATAACCTATTATAATTTATAATGTAAAAATATATACACTTTTTTATTAAAAAAATGTATATAATTTATAGAATGAAAATAAAAAACAACATATAGTTCATAAAAATTATAAACTATAGTATATTGTTTTTATATTAAAAAACACATAACCCTTATTAAAGGGGTTTAAAGGACATAGACCAGGTTAAAAGAATTTTACCAGGTGCAAGTAGATTTATGAGAGTATAGATTAACTTGCATATTTTACAGAGGGGACAAGTAATTTCACCCGACCAATGAAATAAATTGAAATCCCTATTTTCATGAACCTTGTCTCCTCCCTTCATTTACTCTTAATTTTACCCCACACACATTTAAAAGTATGGAAATATTGCAAAATATTTTATATAATTCCTGCAAGCTAAAAAACTTTAAAACTTTTATGTGGCTATAACTACCAATATTTTAATAAATATTTACCACACTTCACGTGGGCCACCAATAAACTAGCCCCCTTTTTTTAATTCTCCATTTATACTTGAGAGTTCCATATTTTACCATTTATGAGATATTATCTCATTTTATTCTCCACTCCCACTCTTATATAAAAGAAAACCTTTAAATATGTTTATTTATATAGTTTTTATAAACTATAAGATCTAAATGAATGGGGATGCCCCCTTACATGGATAATATAAATGGTTAGGGACACATGTTAGGTTTTATTTAATAAGTATTAAGATTTAAAAAGTAATCCTTTCATGGCCAAGAAATAAACACGGGCCTTCTTACTAAAAAAAAGCAAGCACTTTGGTTTTTTTTAAAACATATATTAACCAAATCTAATAAAATTTATATTTTTTTAAAATAACCATATATATAAAATATGATTCAAACGGTTTAAAAAAAAATATATATGCCTAGATTTATAAGTTAAGTTTAAATATGATTTAAACTTATGCTTAGAATATGATATACTAACTCTTCCCTCAATCCCATGTAATTTTAATATGGTTTAAGGCTTTTAATATATAGTTTTTTTTCAAAACTATATAATTTTAATATGATGTTTATATAAATTATTATATAAACCTTATTCTATATATATATATATATATATATATATATATATATATATATATATATATATATATATATTTAAAAATAATAATATAGTTTTCAAATTATATAGGATATAGTTATAGATTAACTATAAACTATAGTTTTTCAAATCAAATCCTTTTAGAGGGGACCAAAGAACACGGGTATGAATTTACCTTCCGAAATATTTAACCTGCAAACATTTGAAAGTATAGAAAACATGAAAATTATTTCATATAGTAATAAATCATTTTCTTTTTCTATATGTGACTTTCATGCAGGTAGATATTTGAAGCCCCTTTCACCTATACACACATCAATTTACACTCACTAAATGAAATTGTCCCAAAAAATTAGGATTTATTGAAAACCCATTTTTGAAAGTTTAATTGTACAAATATAATGCCAAAATAAATTAATGAAGGGGACTAGATAATTCGGGTTGTTGAAAAAACCATACAAATTAAATAAATAAAATAAAAAATATTTGATTTTAATTTTAATAAATACGGATTTAATCAACTTACATATTACATAATGTTACAATAAATATTTAAATAAAGATTACATCATAACATAAGTAAATAAAGAAATACTTACAGGAAATAAATAACACAGGTGACACAATATTTATAGTGGAAAACCCCAATAGGGTAAAAACCACTTTGAAAATAACCTTTTATTTTAGAGAACTTATTTTACATCCAGTAAGATCACCTCCTCCTTTGAAACCCTATTTACCAAGGGTAAAACCAAATCACTTGATTTGCACACCTTTGATATATTTCTTGAATATATCAAATGAGGACCTAAAGTCCTTTTTATATAAGGTGATCGGGTATGTCTTCCGACCCACCTTTTCAACCTAAAATGGTTGACACATACACCTAGGTTTATAATATTTAATATTAGAAATATAATCATTTCATGATATTAAATATTTAACCTAAAGTATATACCTAGGTTAGCATATTTAATAATAGAAATAGAAATATTTCATATTATTAAATATTAACCTATATATTAGTGATGGACCCATATACATTAAGGGTTGGTCAGACCACTTAATCATTATGTTCCAAAAGTATCCTCTAGAAATTTACTATATAATTCTCACCATTCTAGATTTGAATCTGACATATGTACTAATTAATACATACACATACTTTTTCAATACTACTACCTCTCCTATAATATCTCTCATTTACTATTACAACTTTTTATAGCTTTTCTTTCGGCTTAGTGCTCATATCTCTATCCTTTACCCTTTTTCTGAAAGGGGGCATATAATTAGGATCATCTTGTAATCCATCTCAACATACAACACAATCAATCAACACTTGTAAGACATTACTAACATAGTTTCCTCTGATCTTAGTCAAACACGGTTACAATTATTCTACACAACTGTTAATGCTCTCTGCTATTTCAAATCTAACCCCCCAAAATGACATAATCTTGGGGCAAAGAAAAACCTCTCTATGAGTAATCTTCTAAAATACATCTTATTTAATCAAATCCTATCACTCAAATCAACCAATCAATACAATAATCACAATTACTACCCCTCCTAGATGACCTCGCTTGGGAGCCTCATAACATCACCAACGCTTCCAAATTACCTAACTTGGAAGCCATCTAACACTATTCAAATTGGAACACCCTTTACTAAAGGATTGGGGGAAATGAGATGTCATTTCCTTTCCTATACCACTCCTAGGTGGGTTCTTTAATCAGAAACAAATATGTTACAATCAAAACTAATTAGAACTAAATAGGTAACAAATTTAGTCTTTATCCATCTGCATCTATTGAAACTTTTTAGGAAGCATCATTGAAAGATAGAAAAATAGGCCTCGCTCCTCAACAATCTTCCTTTGGTTGATGGAAACCTAAATCCTCCAATTATCAGTAATTTGGGTTGGGAATTGACCACTCCCTACCCCCTCTATTATCTTCGACAAGAAATCTAACATCTCCAATGACATCACAAATATTTCTCCAAGTTACTCATTATGACAATTTTTGATCTCCTCTTACACCACGTGGGCGAAAATGATGATCCATGGTGCATTACGCTATAAGATCCTATATTCTATACACACTCTGCTAAATGGATTCTCCATACTCTATACATGTATGTTCCTTACTTCCTTTACACTACTTAAATTTCATTCAAAATAGCTTAAGGGGGGAAAATGTAGACATAAAATCACACATGTATTACTATTTTACTATGCCATCAGTATGTTATTATATGCATAAATTTTAAGTAAGAAAAATATTCACTAGTGACACTATCTCTTTTCCATCTACGTCTTTGATTGATTTTTATTGTAACTCTCTTCTACATCTATTATTTCAATACCCACTTCTGGTCAGGTCACATGGATCCCTATCTATCTGTCTTTTCACATGTGTCATTATTTATCTCAGGAAACTAGTGCCCACCCTGTACAGTAACACTCAAGAACTTGTGTCCATTATGGAAACTTCTATCTTGTTTACTCTTTTTACACATTTTTACATTTTTGGTCGACCTTTTCAATTTTCTTGTCCTTATCCCATAATCATAATTGACCTTTTGTGACACTAGTGTTGAAATTCAAACAAGAGATTCATATATATACACAACATACACACTATTATTATGGCTGGCAATTCAAAGGGGCTATCACATCTACATACTATCACTACTATAAAAAAGGACTACAGTTTTGGTTGCATACACTGCATAGGAAGGGGAAGTGCTAAATTCCATACCACACATTTACATCAAAGCTAGATATAACCCGCTATCTTGGTGTCATTGACATGAGGGAAAAAATAATGACACTATTTAGTACACAAGCACACAAAACTACATGGAGTTTGGAATGTAGTGAAACACTTGGTATTAAGTTCACTCATCGGGTGACCACCAGGGTTAGCCTGACTTCACATATTACGTATTTTATTCAGATCTAATGTGTTTGTGAGATTGTGCATATATCTAGGGTTTTTTATAGGATACATGTGTGATCAAAGCCCTAACAATGAATTCGTAGTGGCAAAGAAAATATTTGAGTGAAGACACTTAGACCTAGAAAAAAGAACAGATCTTGATTATTCACACACACAAACAAGCACTCATAAATGGACACTAGCACCTGGGTGCTCCTTTCTTATTGTAGGAACTTTTTTCTTGCACAGTAGAGAGTCCCATAACTCTCTTCCAACCACTATGACATCATTCCCAGTTATATCTAGAAAATACACAGTCCCAACTACCTCCAAGTTACATAGGAACCAGCCAGGGCATCTATTTCTCTCATTTTCTTAGAGTTTTACATTATTTGAGTACTTAACATTTGTATAGAGTTATATATTAATGTTTCTATACCACTTGTTATATTAGATACTTTGAAATCAAATTTAATTCAATTTATATTAAATCAGAAATGAACTAATCTATGCAAAATGAAAAAGAGAGTTAGAGAACCTACCTTTGGGGTTGTCACTTATGCATTTATCTCTCCATAGAAGTAGCACACCAAGAGATAATGATTATTATTTGGAGAAGGGGAAAATAGTTTCTATCCCAAAATCACTATTGATGACCCAAAGTGCAAGCAATATAATCAAGAAGAAGAGTGTCCAATCTAATCCAAGTGCAAGATGAACTAAAATTTGAGTGAGCAAATGTGAAGTAAGCACAAAGAGAAAATCAGAAGGAAGTTCTAAAGATTTGGGCTTCCTTCCTTCATGAATTTCAAGGTGTGGTAGGTATATATATGACACCATTGCCCATGCATGATGATTTCGGCTAGGGAAAAACTTTACACCGACACCATCACCCATGGGTGATGGAATCGATCAAGGATGATAATCTGTCATGAATAGTGAAAATAAACATCATAGATCATTGAATTGGATAAAAAAAGGTGCCAAATGGTGAAATGCAAGCAAGGTATTGGGAGTGCAATGTGTATGAGACATAAAGGGACAAGAATAAATAATGCAAGGACAACTAAGGCTGGGACCACATAGTGATAATTTATCTATGTACTATCTTTAACCCATAATGATTGCGTAAATAATCATTTCCCATTCTTGAAAAACACCTTAAGGAATCCACTCAAGAAATAAATGTAGTAGTGACCCTTATTTGCATAAAGAAAGTAATTAATAACAGGTATGAAAGATGAAAAGTGAAAAATTAGGTATATACATATCCCCTAGTCATTGATCACCACATGTTGCAATAGTGAAACAAGGGGTGGTAAATGGAAATACATAGTTTGTAACATCAAAATCAAAAGTAGATACTTGAAATATAAGAAAGGATTAGCTGAAATGAAATAAACCCACCAATGCATACCTGATAGTTTTATTTTTCCTGCCATGTGTAGGTGCAATCAACATTACAAGAACCTTTAAGAACAAAAATTGAAAGGAAACACTAGAGGATCATTAGTAAAACAAGACATAAATTACCTAGCTAGGATCCCATAGAATGGATATCATTTCGTAGAGTCAAGATGTGATGATGTCATAAATATCGTATGGTGATATGGTGTCAAAAATAGGAAAAAATTAAGGATTGTTTAAATTGTGCGTGTAATAGGTAAAAATGAAAGGCATGATAATATGAGAAAGATGCAATGAATGATGCATTTTAGGGAGTTCAAGATAAAAAATTACAATAATTTGAAGAATTAGGTTTATCACGACCCAATTTTAATAAAAAATTTAGTTTTTATATGGTGATTTTGGTTTTTAATTTATTCATTTATATTTTTGTATTTGAGAGAACTAAGCTTTGGAATTCCAAATTTGGGTGTATTTCCACGTCATGGTGTGAGTACAAGGTGGCAATGAAGGATGATGAGGTGATGTACTTGGTAGGGCATGACCATGGGTATGTTAAGTGCATTTTAATTTTGTTAGGTAGATTAGTTATTATTTTGTATTTTTACCTTTTTAAAGTAATTAACACATCATTCTTGTCCAAAATTGTGTCATCGAGTAGGTTAGGACAAAATACAAGTGGGTTTGGGAGGGATTTAGTTTTTCTTTTTTTGTTTTTTCAAATTTTACAAGTCAAAATTGGGAAATTAACGTTTATGTTTTACCCAGACGCCATTGGCCCCTTTGCAACAAGAAGGCCAATGGCATCAGAATGGGGGTAAAAATTTGTTAGGGGAAGATGAAATTTTCCATAGGTTGAAGGCATAGGGAATGGTAGATATTTTTGCCAAGGGTTGATGGTATTTAGCCAAAGGGCTGATGATGTAGGGATTTTTATAGGTGAAATTTGTGAATTTTGAATTTTCACTACAAATTAATTTTACAGACTTCCAATACTTTTTTTTTTTTCATTTTGCATCTGTAGGTAGAGCATAGTATCTACCTATGACAGAGTTTGGATGTATCATGGTTCAGTGGTTTGATTTCTAGACTGAGTCAAGAAGAGGCGACTTAATTACAGGGTTAGGGATTTGGGGGAATCATGCAGATTCCTAAGATACCATTGGATTTGGGTCTATTACAAATCTTCTTAGCTGCATTGGAGACCAGGTCCTATAAATAGAGAAAATTACCATAAATGAAAGATAAAAAAACCTTGAAAACCTCTCAGCAACCTTTCTTGTAAACCTCAGATAAAGGGTCTCTTATGAAACCTCGTAGAATGAGTGTTAATTTTTTTATGGGTGCTCTTTAGTGATCTCCAAGCTTTGAAGGCAAATGTTACATATACAGTTCAACAGAGTTTTTATTCTTCAAATTCAAGAGGGATTGGAAGGAAGGTAAGCTTGTAATTTATAGAAATAGAAGGTAGTTGGAATTGGTTACATGAATAAATGAACATGCTAAAAATAACATTATGGGAAGTTGTAATAGTGCTGGGGGCAATAATGAAATTAAGTACAAAATGTACCATCCGGAAGGGTGGTTGTATGTGCATTTTAATTTCTCCCACCTTTCTAGGAATCTAGAAGTGCAGTTAACTAGGGTAGTTAAAGTGGAGTCTAAGTGGAGTTTGATCAAGTGGCAGATGAGTAGGATGTGCAAACACTTAATTAATTAATAAATAATAATTAATTTATCCAAAGGGGTATAAAGGGTACATGGGATTAATTTAATTAGTCCAAAGTGGTACAATGAGTATTAATTAACTTATTGAATCAATTAATTGCAAACGGGTGAATAAAAGGGTGTATTAGCATAATATTGGGAACAAGTGGAAACATGAATGTAAATTTGGGGTGTCTACATTTTCCCCCTCTTTAAAGTGATATTGCAGAGTAATAGTGATTTAAAGATAGTAGATGCATGGAGATTGGTGAGCAGAAAATTGTGAAGCATTGGGATGCTCTAGCAAGTAGAATGGTAGAGGAATTCCCCCTCAAGGGGATGGATGGTGTAGTAAGGCAGAAGAAAATCTCTTGATAGGAAGAAAACAAAGGATTAGAACAAGGATGGGAAAGGATTGTGTTCATAGCATGAGCATTATTTGGAGAGTAATTTTTTAGAGTAACTTGATTTTTGCTATTGCACAATAGAGTTGTCACCATGATTATGAAAGAATCAAGATGGTTAACCCAGATGTGCAAAAATAAATAAAAAAAACAAAGAAAAGATAAAAAGGAAAACAAACCCAATATATAAAGTAGGTGCCAACATCAAGGTTATAAAGGAACCAATATGTGATCATGCTATTTGTAAGTGGTCCGAAAAGAGTAAACATCAACAATGCAACACATAGTCAAAAAAGAAGACAATCAACTATGCCCCTAATGCATGGCACAATGATGATTAAGTAGATACAAATGCTCCCAAATGGGAATAGGATTAGACTGGAAGAGCAGATTTTAAATGACTCCTTATGACACTCTTGTTGAATTTGTTGTGCAAATGATCAAATTTGAAATTGCCTCAAGTGAAGTTACATCACAAAGGAAAAACAATTGTGTGACTTGCCCCAAGCAGAGTTAGCATATCATGCAAAGGGAAGAAAGTGATAATTGTAAAATTGGCACAAACACTAGAGTAATAGATAAAAGTATGACATTTATCAAGATTATATTGAAATGTTGAATGATTTACTTCAAGTGTTTTCTAATTGTAGGATTTCTGTGACAAGTGAATGTTTGTCCGAAAGTTTTATTTTTTTTTGTATATATATATTTTTGGAATATTTGATTTTTTAAATTTATTTTTTAACCACATGCCAAAGAAGAGGGAAAGGAAATTCCTAAGTCAAAACCAACATGCTAAATGGAAGGTGAAAATGGTGGTAGAAAAGTGCACAATAACTTGCCAAGGAGAACATGCGACACACGACGATGTGAAAAGTTATAAGCGGGAAACAAAGTAAAATGACAAAACAAGTGGATGCATTGACATGCCCCCACAACAAGGGTTACTCTTCAGAGAATCAGGAGTATAACTTCTTCAGATGAATGGCATTAATAGGCTCCTTAAACTCTTTTCCATTCTTGGTAGAAATTTTGTATGCACCAGATCCAAATTTAGCAGTTATAACATAAGGACCTAACAAATTAGGCTAAAATTTTCCTTGTTTTTCTCATGGTTTTGTTGTGTTCTTTTGATTTTCCTTTAGGAACAAATCAATGATTTCAAAATGTCAAGGTTTGATCTTGTAATTATAATTATGGTGCAATCTATTCTGATACACCTGCATATGGTCTAAGGTGTGAAGCCATCTCTCGTCTAGTTGTTCTAGCTCTACAAGGCATGTAATATGGTAATCCTCTTCATGAATGAGATGTTGGAGGGATACATGAAGTGAAGGAAGCTCAACTTTGATAGGTAATATGGCTTCAAATCCATATACTAGGGAAAAAGGAGTAGCTCTTGTAGGTGTACGGAAGGAAGTGCAGTAGGCCCAGAGGGTAGGATATAAATGTGTATGCTGGCCAATTACATCTGTGTTTATTAACAATCTATTCTAGAATAGACTTGATAGTCTTATTTGATGCTTCAGATTGGCCATTACATTATGGATAATATGGTGTAGCCCATTTTAGGCGGATATTATATTTCTTAGCTAGGGCCTTGAGATCCTTATTTTTGAAATAACCACCATTGTTCAGTGACAATAGCAATGGGGATGCCAAAACAACAGCTAATATGGTTGAAGATGAATTTAGAAATATTGCACCCAGTAACGTTAGTAAGAGGCATAGCCTCAACCTACTTGGTGAAATACTCAGTGGCGGTTATAATGAAAGTGTCACCATCAGAAGATGTGGGTTTTTATTTTTCCAATTAAATCAAGTCCCCATTTTGAAAATGGCCAAGGTGAAGTAATAGGTTATACAAGCTTGGGATGGTGCATGAATGAGATTACTGATGTTTTTGGCAAGCCTGACATTTCTTCACAAAGTTGCATGCATCTTCCTCCATTGTGGGGTCTAGTAGTATCCAATGCATAAAATATTCTTTGCAAGGACTATTCCACTAGTATGGGCACCAAAAATACCTGAATGTACTTCAGCTAGCATCTGATTAGCTTCATCCTGATTGAGACATATTAAGAGAGTCCCATCATAGCCTCTTTGATACAAGGTGTTAGTAAGAAGGGTGTAGCGTGAAGCACGTTGTGCTAAGGATATTTTATTAGCTGAATTAAAATTAGGAGGATAGGCTTTAGTTTTAATGAAGGTATATATATCATGGTACTAGGGATGATCAGAAATAACAATCTCACAAACCATGGTGGACTCTGGCAATTCGTATGTGGCCACCAAACTATGTTCAACAAGGAATTCATTGTAAGTTTGATTAGTGTCAAATGAAATAGGGGAAGTGATAGTTGCCATGACATCCACTGCTTTATTTTGTACGTGAGGAATTTGTTCAAAATTGATAATCTGGAAATACCCTCTAAGACTATCAACCATTCTTTTATAAGGTAATATATTTTCATCTTTTACCTGATATTCTCTGTTAACTTGATTAATGACTAGAAGAGAATCACCAAGAACTATCAATTCTTGCAGGCACCATGAGATAGAAAAAGCCTAAATCTATCAATGCTTCACCACTCTATTTATGTTATTTGATGAAACAGGGAAGTTGATGGGGTCAAGGAGGAATGACCTGTCTGTGATCCAGTGGTTTAAAGTTCAATGTGCTTGCTCTAGAATTTCATGGATATTCTAATGTCTGACTGCGAAAGAATCCTTTTGGCATAAGGGTGTTGCCTACCTGAAATAAAAAACAAGTCTTCATCAAAAGAAAGTTCAACAATTTATGTCAGTTGTGAAACCTGCCTAGTGTGTGTTAGATCTAGGAAGTGTGGTACTTCCTTGGTGGCAGTCAACCCAATGTTTAATACAAATTAATGTAATAAATGTTGTAAATAAATAATGTCCTATTGTAGTTGATATGATTTAGATATCTCATCCCAATAAAATAAGAAAATCTAATATAATAGACTAGGTTATGATTAGATCTGGAAGTGGGGTAGGTGGTCAAGGTGATGGAACAGGTCAGGGTCAGGTTTTGGGTAGCTTGGGTTTCTTAGATATAGGTTTTTAAGTTTTTGTTATTGGCAGGATTACCAAATATAGAGACCAATGTCAGTGAGGTATGATGGATGATAGTTAAGAGGGAACCAACGACGGTTAAGGCGGGATGGTAGAAATTCAATAAACTGGGTTTTGATAACTTTTTGAGGTAATACAATGAGTGTGAGGATAATGGATAGGTTTGCAATGGTGTGAGGGGTACTCAGAGGTATTCAGGAATCAAGTATAGGTGATTAAATGATATTTGGTGATGGAATGGTTGGATTCATAGGAAGGTAACAAGGGTGGGATGAAAAATACAAATAGATGCTATAAACAGAGATGAAGAAACTTTTTAATCTAAATAAGTATGAAATGATGCAGGTTAGAGATACACTTACTGGTGTTTATAGATTTGATGGCTGGATGATGGTGATGGTTAATATGTGGAATGGTGCTCAGTGCAGCCATGCTTCCCGGAATGCTACTGTGAATGCAAATACTTTCAGATCTATCTTAATGCTGGATATGACTGTCTGGATGTGTAAAAGGGATCTTGTTCTTTCTTGCATGCATATGTCCTTCATTCTAAAACTTGAGAATGTGGCCAACCTCTCCAACAAGTTTACCAAAGTGAATATATGGTAACCAACGATATTTTAGGATAAATGGCGTCAGTTTCGGGTTGACTGGTGTCAGTTAAGGTGAGATATCCTAGGCTGCCCAAAATAGTAGATCCTGGCTATCTTTTTTTCCAACTCTGTCTATTCTCCTGGATCAAAATGGAATCTTGTTCTTAGATAATCAGGAATATTTTTAGCGGAAGAATATGCATGTGATTTTAGGTTTGAACTAAGTCTTAGTTAACTATGGTAGGTAGGACTAAGTCTTAATTAGTTATGGTGAGTGAATATTGAGTCATAGTAAAAGGGAAACATGTTAAGAATAGGTTTATGATGAGGTTTCTAGGTGAGGTGGTGGGGTGAGGTGGAAATTATTTTAATTGAGGTAATAAAATAATGAATATTATGAGCATGGGCATTAATTTAATTGTGGGTAATTAAATTATTATACATGTTGGGTAAAGGGGGAGTGTGACCTAAATTTGGTGTCTACACCTGCTATCAGTGCTTCATACTTTGCTATGTTATTTGTGCAAGGGAAGTTGATATAATAAGATTAAGTTATGAGGTCTCCATCTAGTGTATGTAAGACAATTTATGCTCTATAAACATGGATATTGCAAGATCCATCAAAGAATAATGTCCATAAGGGTGTTGCCTCTGTCTAAAACAAGTATTTATCTGGAAATTCAAGATGATTTAGTGGGTCTGTGAACCTGGTAATTCTCTGGTGCTGCGGCTTTCAATTGATTTTCCAGTGCTTGAACTTGGAATATCCTTTTGATTGACAATTTAAATGTCAAATTCACTTTAAGTACCACAATCCATCTAGACATGCGTCCTGTTATGACTTGTCTCGAAAGTAGGTACTTAAGAGGATCAACCCATGAAATTATCTTGGTGGTATGATTTAGGAGATAGTGTCCCAAATTTTTGAAAGTATAAGCAATTGCTAAACAATACTTTTCAACCTGTGAGTACTTGGTCTCATGTTCAATTAGAGTTTTGCTCAAGTAATACACATCTTGTTCCCAACCCTTATACGAATTGTGTTGTTCTAATAATGGCTCCAATGACATGTTCGCGTATTGCAGATGTAATACAATAACATAGGCTTATCCTGTATAGGTGGCATGAGTATTGGTAGAGATGATAGGTATTATTTCAATTTTACAAAGGCGTCTTGACAATCTTGTGTCCATTTGAACTGGACATCCTTTTTAAGAAACTGGTTGAAATGATGGCACTTATCTGCAAATTGGGAGATGAAGCAACAAATAGACTATATTTTTCCTTGTAGGCCCCTTAATTGTTGAAGGTTCTGAGGAGGTGGCATATCTATTAGTAGATTTGATCCTTACCCAATCTAGGGTCCACTTCAATTCCTCTTCATGAGACAATGAATCCGAGAAGTTTCCATGAAATGACACCAAAGACACATTTTTTTGGATTAAGGTGAACCTTGTACTCCCTTAACCACTCAAATATAAACCTAAGAATTTTTGGATGATCCACCCCAATATTTGATTTAGCAAGAATATCATTGACATAATCTTCCATTATGTTGTGAAGAAGGTCATGGAAAATAATAGTCATGACACGTTGATAAGTTACACTATGGTTTTTAAGGCCAACAAGGCATGACCTTGTAACAAAATATCCTCCACGAGGTTGTAAAATTTGTTTTATACTGGTCTTCTTCAGCAATTTGAATTTGGTTATACCCGGAAAATCCATCCATAAGGGATAAAATCTCATGACCCCCAGTAGAATTGACAATCATGTCAATATTAGGGAAAGGGAAATAATCCTTAGGACATTCCTTGTTAATGCCAAAAAAATCTATACAAATATGGATTCCAGGGGTATTCTTTGCAACTAGTACCATATTAGATATCCACTCTAAGTAATTAATGCACTGTATGAAGCCTACATCTAATAATTTTTGTAGTTCAGCCTTAACAAGCAATGCAACCTTGGGATGCATTTTACGTAGTTTATTCTTGACAGGTTTAACATCTGGGTGTACCAAAGGGTGATAAACCACAAGAGAAGGATCAAGACCAGGAATATCTTTATAAGACCAAGTGAATACATCTTGAAACTTGGTTAGAAGTGCTGCAAAGGTTTTGATTTAATTTTTTGATAAACTGACACCTAGTTGTAGCAATTTTGGTTGGTCTTCAGTTTCAATGTTAATGGTTGTCGTCTCTTTTACGAACAACTTAGAATTTTCATTATCTTGAAATGATGTTGGAGGCTTGTGTAGATTTTTAGATATTTCTAGATCCAAATCTCCTCTCTCGAGTGCCTTTGAAAGGTTTTCACTAGGAGATGCGTCCTTTTCTTTCTTTTTCTTTTTCATTTTTTGCTTCTCGTCTAATGCCTCAGAAAGGTTTTCACTATGTGAGTTATAATTCATCTTTTTTCTATGTTTGAATTATTTTTCTTTAGGACTAGATATTGTAATTTATTCTTCAAAGTAAGTGGTAGCATCAAGGTTCATATCGAAACCCTTCTTGTGATCTGACAAGGGAAAAGGGCCTTGAGCCCTGAGGAACTCTTAGATGGCCTCATCGTTTTTAAAGAGATCTATGGAAATATGAAACTATTGGTCCTGATCAATGATGGAAGGATAAAAAATCCAAGGGTTTGAATGGATAAGTAGTCTAGGAAAAGCATAGTTTCAGCTAGGTCTTCAAAGAGGCTATGTATGGAACCAGTCTCAGTTTCATAATCTGAGTCCACATCACTAGATAATACCTTAAAGGCTATATGATTCTTCTCATATGTCTCATATCCTAGACCATGTGTGTAAAGGTTAGACTTGATATTCATAGGTTCAAGAACACCATACCCTTGTGGGCAAAGGCCTCTTCCTTTCCAGTTCATCCTTTTCATCATTTTATGGCTCTTGGTGTAATCGGTGGATTTGTAGCATTCTGCCATCCTGTCATTGTATATCCAAGAATCATAGGAGATTGGAATAAGCTCATCTTCTAGATATCCATATCATCTCCAAATATTTTTTCCAAGATAGTAAGATGTATGTTCTTGTAGATGAGGAGCATTAGGACACCCATAGCTATGAGGTGATAATGGGATTTTTCCAACAAGGAATGTATTTTCAAGTGCGTACTCACCTAAAAATTTATGAGAAAATGTAACGTCAGGTGAAACCTTAGATGTAGACACTTTAGAGGAAGGCACAGAAGTATGAGGGCCCAATAGTATATTTAGATCAATATGGTTGGTAACAATAGGATTTGGGCTAGGTTCGGTTGTGTTATCAGTAGATGGACAAAAGGCTACCTTTTTGTACATTGATTTGAAAAACTTACAACATTCAAAGGATTTAGTATCGCAACGTAAGGTGAACTCTATGTTGTTATGTGAAAAATTTATGCATTGATGGAAAGTGGAAGGTACTACGTGCATCGCATGTATCCAAGGTATACCTAGAAGAAGGTTATATGATGTGTGTGCGTAAACTACATGATACATAATGGCAAGGAGATGTGGGACTACTTGTATGGGAAGAGTGATGGTACCACATGACTTGTGCTCAATATTATCATAACCATGAATGGTAATGATGTTAGCATATAAGTCATCTATTGTATGACCAAGGAAAAAAAGCATTTTTATAGAACAATTGTTAAGGGCCACTCCATTGTCGATAAGAACTCTCTTGAATTTATGATCGGTAATATAGGATTCGATGTACAAGGAATTGTTGTTAATCAAATTCAGGTTCAACATATCTTGAGGGCCAAAAGATAGGATAGGAGTTTCAGGTATAAGGTTCGTGATCATAGCCTGAAACTATTAAACATTGAAAGTATGAGGAACATGTGATTCACTTAGAGCATGAGTGAGAATATATTGAAAGTTAGGTTACTCTTTCAGTAGTTCCATGAGAGATATATGTGCTAGTGTGGTTTCTAATTATTTGATGAAGTCATAATGACATGGAGTGGAAGATTTGGCATTAGAATTTGACTTTTGATTTGAAGGAGCTGTTGGTTTGGACGTTTGAGGTTCTATAGAAGATGTAGAAGGTTGGTTTGTCATAGGAACCCATATCTTCCATTGGCATGTGGTCATGACATTACTCGAAGGTGTGAATTTAATGATTGCGATTGTAGTTGGTACTTCCTCAATAAATGAGATAATTGAACTAAAATCAACGTTATTGGTAGAAGGACCTTTGTCAAAATTTTTATTGTCACTGCCATGTTTGGGAAATGGGTTTGAGAAAACCTTAAGATTGTTGTTGATTGTCTTATTTTGTGATGATTCTTCAATAGTGATATCTCCACTATCAATGAGATCCTTAACCAAGTGACATAAGTGAAAGCATCGATTAGTTAGGTGACCTTCAATGCGATGAAAATTACAATAAGTAGCAGCTTTGTACCAAGTAGGCTTGGGTTATCCCTCAACCCAAGGTCTGGTGATGGGATAAGTAACCATGTTTGCATTAACAAGTTATTGAAGGAAATTTGATAAAGGTTCTCCCAAAGGAGTGAAATGACATCGTTTAGAATAAGGAGAGGACGAAACCTCTTTTCTAGAAACAATTGTTTGGTCTAGTATGAGTGTTTTGGATGTTATGGAAAGTACAGTTGTCTATAATACCATAATTGACCATATTTTGATTGTGATTAACATGTTTATATTTTTCTTGGTGAGAGCTATTAGAATGGATACTATGTTGCTCATTGTCTTTTGAATGAGGTTTAATCAAACATTTTGCAATAAGGGATTTTTCAATCGGAAATCCTTTATCAATAACTTCTTCAAAAGTCTTAAGGCAATGCATTTGCATGTGAAAGGATATCTCACTATTGAGTTTGGGTACAAAGATTCTGATGAGCTTCTTCTCAAGCATGGGGCATGGGAAACGGCTAGCAATCCCACACCATCTTTGTAGGAATTTTGTGAAGGATTCATTTGCTCATTGTTTGGCACTACACAAGTCCATCATTGTAATTTTAGACTCTATGTTGAATGAGAAATTTTTGATGAACTTATCTGAGAGGTCCATAAAAGTTTTCACAGAGCCCTTGGGGACAAGTAGGAACTAGTCCAAAGCTTGTCTTCCTAGACTTAATGGAAAAAGATGCATTAAGAAGACATCACTATAGGCCACCTCTTGGAAATCCATATAAAACTCGTTGATATGCTCTCTAGGGTCACTCTTGCCCCTATATTTTTCAAAGTTTGGTGTCTCAAAATATTTTGGAAAAGGAACATGCAAAATGTCCTTATCGAAAGGGTAAGGACACAATTCTTAAAAGTTGAATTGTTTGCCTTGATGTTTCATACTAGAGATGGTATCCTTCATCATTTTCCATTCTTGGGAAAATGGTGAGTTGTTCTGTAAGAAAGATAAGGAGCTGTCACTTGTAGAGTTATTGTTATCTTTGGTGTGTGTATTAAAACTCTTAAATGAAGCATCACTAGATATCTTTGGTGCCTCCTTGTCATGGGATTCATTCGTGACTTTGGAATTTAAGATAGAAAGTTGTTTAGCCATGTCATTAATTTGATTCATGAGGGATTGAGTAGGATTAGTGGCCAAATCATTTGATTTTCCTTTGTCCCTTTTGTCATATTTTTCTTTTTTTGATTCATTTCCTTTGGTGTTGTTCAAGGTGTACTTATTTTGATCATCATTATTCGTGTGACTAGGTCATGCATCATCATCATTCTTTGTAAAAATTAAATTTTCACCCTTGTTAGGTGGTGGTATTCTAAGTAATGTTTGTAAAATAGCTTCATCGAAGTCAGAGGGTAATTTTTCTCCCATCTTAAGGAGATGAATAAAAAATTGGTCTTTATTCATACGTAAAATATTTTCAACGTGGGATTGTTCTTTGAGTGAAATGTCATTCTAATAATCCTAAGAGTTTTGGTCATTATCACTATCAAAATTTACAAAAGGATTTCGTTCGCCCCTTACAAAGGGACTATAATCTCTGTGTCATGTTCCCACCATTTTTAAAAGAGGGAGGGAGAAAAAGAAATATGTGAAATATAACTCAACCCACAACAAAGTGAATGTAACAATGGAAAAGAGGTGTTTGATTAAGTTTGATAATAACTTTTCACTTAAAACAGTGAATGCTAAGATGGGAAAGAGGTTCGGAAGATTTGAGTGACACAACCCTTAAAAAAGTGAATGTCAAGATGGAAGTGTGCGAAAGTGTTTTATAAAATCAACCCTTGACAAAGTAAATGCCAAGATGGAAGAGTGGCACGATGTGATGAAGGTTCTCATCCTATAACAAAGTGAATGCTAGAATGGAGGAGGCTCATAGTGACAACAGTCCAAATGTGTTCAACCTCTAACAATGTGAATGCTAGAGTGAAGAAGCAAGGATAGATTGATTGCAAAATGCTCTCTACCACCTAGCAAAAATGAATGCTAAATGGGAAGAGGGTATGAAAAAAGGAGTCAAATAGTATGTGATGTGATCAACCCTTAACAAGAATTAGTTAATAAGGAAGAGGTTGATGAAGAGATACGACTCAAATACTGACAGTGTAAGCATTGAAAATAAGATATGATGTAGTGTTTAGAACACAACAAATATGTTGTCAAGTTAGAGATGCGAAGAAAGAAAATGTATTCAATTTAACAATGATGTTGTCAAACTAAAGGTTGTAAGAGGAGAATGAAGATAAAATGTGATGAAATAAGCTATGGAAAAGTGAAACACAACACCGCTAAGATGCAAGTTGTAAGATGAAAGTGCTCGAGTGAGGACGCAGGTATCCATAACTCAAGACTTGATGTCGAAAAAAGGATGAGAACTTAAACTTTAGGAATTGTAATCCAAATGTTGAAGTGTTGAGTGAAATGGGAGATGAATGGAATGAGGTGAATATGAAAGATAGAAGGATTTGATAATCACGGAAGGGGAAGAATCAAATAAGTGAATAAAAACTCCTAATGAGTGAAAGAAGCTAAAATGGAGAAGACAATGAGGATGAAAAGAACAGAAAATTGAAATAATTATAAAGAGATGAAAGTTCCGAAAAGGGGAAAATTGAGAGTAAAATGAAGGTTAGTGAATGACTGATGACGAGAAGAAAAGGAAACGAGAATAGATGAAATGAGAATGAAAGTAGAATCTAAAAAAGGATAGTTTGGAAAAAATATGTAAAGATAAGAAAAGTGAAATATGGATCCCAAACAAGGAGTATTTGGGAAAAAGTGAGTGTGGAACACTGCTACAAAAATAAAGAAAAACAAAAGAAGAAAATCAAAAAAGAAATTTTTGTTTGAAATTTTGTTTGCGGCCTCTACTTTAGATTGGATTGGAAAGTGTTTGGCTTCTTGGGTGGCTCTCTCAACTAGGTGTCATAAAAATATCCAAGCGAGCCTGATGCTATTGCTAGCTTACAGATTTACTTAACCCCCTTTGAAACCATGAGAAAAGATATTTATTAGAATGAATCACACTGGGGCTGCCACTAAGGATATTCCATGACTCTAACTCATAAAGGCTTTACTAGTCATGTAGGAGAAAAGGTTCCCATTTCATCCACCAGTTCCCTCAAGGTGTGGACTACTTTAGGGTTCCTAGAACCACCCCCTTTGTTGTAGCTTAAGGATTATGCCAAGGGGGTTATTTTCTAGTTAAGCGGTCGACCCGTAGCTCTTAACCGAACCTGCAAATCAAATGTTTTGAATGTGGTGTTTTTTTAATCTTTGATTTAGGTGTGGTTTGGTTGAACTCCTTTGGCAACCTGAAGTTAGTAGTTTTTAATGTTTTAACCACTTGGTGAGAGCGGGTCCTACAAAAAATGATTAGAAAGTTTTCCGGAATGAGGTAAAACAAACAAAATGAAATAGACAAGACAATAGTAGTGAACCCACATTTATAATTTCCAAGATTGCTTAAAAAAAAGTGTGAGGAAAGAGAATACATGTGGGTTGGATTTGGTTAAGTGAAATGTTAATTCCCCAAAAATAAAAATGAGAAAAAATCACGTTTCTGATTCCTAAGATCCCTTAGAAAGCATGAGGGAAGAGCATACACGTGATCACTCAATGATATAATCTTAACAAAAAAAAAATGAAAAGGAAAGACACCAAAAACACATGAAAAAGTGTTAGTCTAGGTTAGAAAACAATAAAATGTGTACAAAATGGCTAAAAAGTAGGAAAAATTGGACTGAAACGTCCAATAACACTCAAATTACAACATTTACAATTAGCGTAAGAGAGTACTTAAAAGCATCCACGAACCTTGCAAAAGAAAATGACATAGTTAGGCCAATAAAAAGAAATAATTAAAATAATGTAAATGTAATTGAAGCTATAAATAAATCAATTTAAATAGAAATTATAAAGAAAATGAAATAAAATAAACAAAATAAAAACCAAACCCTAAACCCTAAAACTATAAATTATAAAAAATAGTAAAATAAAAAATTGCAATATTTGTTTGTGTGTGTGTGTGTGTGTGTGTGTGTGTGTGTGTGTGTGCAAGTGCAAGCTCAAGAAAAAATGGCTTAGGTCGATGAGTTGGATGGCAGGGAAGGGATAGCTTGGGTGTGGAGTTGGGTGCATGTCTGTGTGGGCCGAGCTAGGAGGTAGGGAACTAAGTGGGAGATGGCTCGATGAGGTGAGCTCTCCGAGCATGGATCAGGGAGGTGTCGGTAGGGATAGGGCGTGGTCAGGACAAGAAAATAGTGAAGTAGGTATGGGGAGGTGAGAATAGGGCTCGGTTAGGAATGGGATCAGGTGAGCCGAGGGCTCAGGGATGGGTTTGTGTGGGGTGGGGTAGTGAGGATCGATGAGATATGAGGTCGGCTGGGGAGTGGGGAGAGATGGGTAGATAGGATGGGGTTAGGGTAGACAGTTAGGACAAGGTGGGTAGAATGGGACATGGGAATGGGGAGGGTGTGGGAAGTGAGGTGGCTCGGCTGAGCTGGCTGAGATTGGTAGGGAGGGTGGGGTGGGTAAGTAGCTTAGGGTTAAAAATGATGATTAGTTTGTTTTAAGTTTTTTTTGTTTTTGCTGATTGCTGGTTTATTAAAAAATAAATAAAATATTATTATTTTTTTGGTTGAGTATGTTATTTAGTTTTGTAAATATAACTCTTACCTTTTTGTTGTGTTAGCAGGAAAAAATAGATGGGTTAGAAATGCAAAATCTAGAACAACAAATAATTTTTTTTTCAAGAAATAGATCATAAAGAAAAAGTAACTCTGAATGCAAGAATGGGAGAATATATAACACTAATCTATTGCAAACCAATTTTTGAACTCAAAATAAATCAGGAAAATATTAGAAAAATAATATTTTGTTATTTGTGTGACATCTGCAAAATTACTGTTCCTGTTAGTGCAAATTCATAGTACCCCTAAAATGACCTTCAGATCTGTTGTAGACAAATGGTAAATTTGGTGTGAATGCACAACATTGAGTTTTCCCTAAGTGTGGGACGTTTGCATATTGGGAAAAATCTCCAGATTGAGGTTGGTTCCTACTCCTATGTTTAGGTGTATGCATGTAATTTTTACAGAGGTTCTGATTCAAAATTCCTACTCTAAACTACCAAGGAGATAGGATTGAGAGAAAACATGGAAATGGAAACAAAACTAAGCAAAAAATAGAATGGTGATACACCAAAGGAGTGCTGAACTTCTTGCTTTGCAAAAATAGACACAAATCATGAGGATGCAACATCAAAACATGCACATATTTCCAAAATGCAATGAAGGATCATAAGACAATAATAAATGCATGAGAGGATTAAAAATCAATCACAAAACATACATTATCATTTCCAGATTTGATACAATACATTGCAATAGAAAAGAGGAAAAAATGTTCTAAAATCTCCATGGGAGGTCTGAAACTCCTTCAAATCCACCTACTAAGGAGAAAATGAGAGCTTACAAGAGCAAGGAGGTCCAACCTTTTACAAATGAGCCAAAACTGGCTTTTAATCGATGAAAACAGAACAGAGGAGAGAGAAACGTGGGAAATCCATTTTTTACACCCACCAACTAACAACATCCATTAAAATGGAAAGGGCACATTTACAAATCCACTTCCCAATGCATTTGAGCAATGTTGGAGAAGAATGGGTACCATACCACTTTAAAATTTGGTAGTTAGATGTCATTTCTACGTTTTTCCCATGCCAGAAAATTTTCTTTAATTTTCTCCCAAAAATATCCATCAAAAATCAAAATTTATGTGTCCATCATGTAGATTATTTCAACATCTTTCCAATGACACCAAAATCGTGAAAAACTGAGCTTTGGTTTGAAAGATATGGCCCTCTGAAGATTTAGGGCAAAATTCATAAAAAACGGGTCAAAATTAGGGTTGGCGGGGTCAAACTTCAAATTTTTCGCTTTTGGAAAAATTTCCCATAAATTTCTATGCCTCCACCACTCTGAAACACATGGTATTGTCTAGTTGATCCACGGGTTCAAAAATCATTTTGCCCCTTTGCACGAAATAGGAAAATTTTCCAAAAATCTTCCGTCGGCCCGACCTCCATTGCTGATGTGGACACGTGGTGCCTTCTGATGTGGCACGGAGGTGTGGCTCCATTTTTTACCTTTTCACTTTTTCATCACTTTGGAAAATTTTACCTAATTCTCTCATCGGCCTGACTCCCGCTACTGACCGGACACGTGGCACCTTTTTATTGCTCGGCGGGGATGCACTCCCTATTTTTCCTTTGACGCACTTTGACCAAATGCAAATTTTTTTGAAATCCTTCCACCCCTACCACTCTGCCTTGACACGTGGCATCATTTCATTTCCTTGTGGGCTTTCAGGCCAAAATTTTCCCTTTAAGTTTTTTATCCAAAAGGCTAAGTGCCAAAATTTTTCCCGCGGCCCTGCCTAGGGAAAATTTCCCCTCCAAACTCCACCAAGCCATAACTTGCAAAATACAAGGAGTTAGGAGGACTTCCTTACCTTTATGGAAAGTGGAAAAAATTCTCTATCTAATGAAGCAATACCTAGAAAATTTTGAGTGCCTGAAATGTGTAGAAATTTGACTGAGGCACAAAAGGGAGCTAGTTAACCAAAAATAAGAGGGAGCTTATTTTGGTTAACAATTTGGCAACTCTCAGGGGTCATCTGCCTACTAGGTGAATGATCAGTGGCCTTTGAAGCATCCATTGGGCATTGAGTCAAGCTTGATAAAGTGATTCTAATTTGAACTATGAAAATATGACCTCTGAGCCACTTGGAAGCCCATTGAAACTTGGAGATGATCCTCACCAAAAGCCACTGAAATGAACTGTGCAAGAGCAACCAAAACAACACCAAACAACTATGTACAAAATTGGAAATCATACATACCCCAAGTGGGATATGTAGAGTGTGCACAAGCACTTCTTCTTCTAAAAGCAAACCTACCTACTCTACTCTAACTGGAAGGAAAGGTAGGCTAAACAAACCCTGCAACTGGTTGTGCAAAATAGCTTCCTTTATTCAAAATTAGCAGCCATGAAATTGATTTGGAGCTGATCATGGCTGTTTGCATGAGTGGAAAATCAACAAGAAGCTATTCTTCTACCCAAATCAGCAAGGTGTCAACTAAAAGCAAATTGAATACCTCTTTTAGTTGCTCTGCATTTGGATTGACAAGGTATGATAGCTGATCCTTGGTGCTTTGAAGCTCATCCTCATGCTTAGGAGTAAGCATGACTGGTTGTGGCCTCTCCTTTGGCTCCAATGAATATAAATACCTTATTAGACAAGGTCTAATCCATTTGATATGCCCATATCTCTGAAATTTAACTCCAAAAATGGAGTCCTCTTGTAGACCTTGGGTGGATGGTGTGGAAGGAAGTGATGAAGTTCTTCTGCTGTTTCTCTTCTTCCTCCAATGAAGAACATGGAAGATTTAAATCTCCCAAACTTGATTCCAAAGAGCTGCTATAGAACATAGGATGCTGTAATTGAAAGTTCTCCTCCATGATAGCAGGCTCATGTGCTTGGAAGGTGGATGATGAAGGAGAAAACAATAGAAACTCAACCGGTTCCTCTCCATCAAAACAGTCCTCCAAATCTGACAGATAAACTGCCTCATTGATGTCCTGCTGCAACTATTCAACTTCCTCCATGGTGTTCTCTTGATTGGAAACTTGTTTACCATGGTAAACTACTTCATTACTGTCCTACTACAACTATTCAACTTCCTCCATGGTGTTCTCTTGATTGGAAACTTGTTTACCATGGCTTCTTTCATCCTCCAACATGAAGTTTGAAAGATAAAAATCTTCTCTAATGTTGGAGCTTGAAGAGAATGAAGTAGAAGGAAGAACTAAATGTTCTTCTATAGCTTGTTTTGTGCTCAAAGATTTTGGATCTACACTTTTCTCCTCCACAGCTGGAATGTGCTCCTCTTCTTTTGGATTTGGAGCAGCTTCTCCTTCTTCTACTGCTTGAAGACAATCTTGCTCTTGATTGAACTCTTCCTCTATCATGAAGTTTTTCAAATCAAAATCTTCAATCTACTGCTCTAGAGGACAAGTTGGGGCTGCAAGATCTCTTTTAGAGATTTCCTCCTCCATCGCTGATTGTGCAACTTGAATTGGATCAGCATTTCCTTAAAGTAGAGTGCCAACATGGAAACTACATTACGAGAAAACTGATTTCTTATCTGCTTCTTCTTTTTTCTCTTTGTCTGTTGCAGCAAAATCAGTCCTAACCACCATTGACTCTTTAACATTTACCTCAGTTGTAGGCTTAACCAGTAAGGGGATCTTTGTTATCCCAAATTTGGCAGCCCAACTCTTCAAATTTCCTATCATTTCTTTTCTGTTGGGCTCCTCTTTTTTCTGTCCTTGAATGACATTATGATTTTTTATCTTCCCAACATGGATTTAGGAATGCAAGAGGAGGGGAGGGTTATAACTCAATTGATTTTTCAATTATTTGTGGTGGTGGAAGAGATGAAACTTCTTGTTTCCTTGGAGTGGAAGGTATTTCTTTTAGCTCTTGTGGAGGGGATGAATGTTTGGAATGAAAAAGAGTAGAGAAATTGAGGTGGGATGGGAGACTAGGAGATGGGGAAATGGAATCAACTTTTGGGACAATAGATGGAGAGTTTAAAACTTGACACTGTTGAGATAAAACAAATTGGGAAAGAGGAAAAGAAAAGGCATGAGATGGTGTGCTTACCCGTTGACAAGGTTTCTGAATACTCCTCTCATACACCTCTATTCCTTCAATCCACTTTGCAAACAATGGTAGTGTTGTAATCATGAAGTCAATTTTCTCTTGCGGGCTATAATTCCTTAGAAAGGGTTCCACCCATGGATAAGGTGCTCCAAAACCGATTCTAAATGCTTTCATTTGTGCTTGAGCCCTAGATTGCACCATGCTTGCCTCCATCTTTGGGATTTTCTCCAACAAATCCACATTTTCTTCTTGACTTCCCTCACAATCTGCATATCCTTATGCTTGACATGTTTCATAGCCAAACTGATTTTGGCATTGCTCATATGGATATGCATACTGATTTTGAATTTGATCAAAATGATGATTTGAAGGAGTTGAAAAACATGTTGGAGGTGGAAAACATTACTGTTATTGTAAATGTGAATTCCATGAGGAAAATGAAGTCATGATTGCAAAAATTCATGGAATGGAAGAAGATGGAAGAGATGGAGGGAAGAATGAATGAAAAATGAATGAAAATGAATGGAAAGAGGGTCTGCAACTTCAAAGATGAGTTGTTGACCAGATGGAGTCTCCATATGTGTTTGAAAGTGCCTCAAAAGGCTAAAATTTTAAATAGGAACACATCGGCCTGTAAAAAATGAATTGGAAGACCTATAAGGTCCCACCGAGAGTGCTAAAACTATTAGTGTAAATTCACAACACCCCCAAAATGACCTTTAGATTTGCTGTAGAAAAATGGTCAATTTGGTGTGAATGCACAACATTGAGTTTTCCCTAAGTATGGGACCTTTGCAAATTGGGAAAACTCTCCAGATTGAGGATGATTTCTACTCCTCTGTTTAAGTGTATGCATGCAATTTTTGTAGAGGTTCTAATTCAAAATTCCTACTCTAAACTACCAAGGAGACAGGGTTGAGAGAAAACATGGAAATGGAAACAAAACTAAGCAAAAAACAGAACGGTGATACACCAAAGGTGTGCTGAACTTCTTGCTTTGCAAAAATACACACAAATCATGAGGATGCAACATCAAAACATGCAAAAATTTCCAAAATGCAATGAAGGATCAGAATAAAATAATAAATGCATGAGAGGATTGAAAATCAATCACAAAATATACATTATGATTTCTAGATTTGATACAATACATTGCAATAACAAAGAGGAAAAAAATGTGCTACAATCTCCATGGGAGGTCTAAAACTCCTTCAAATCTTCCTACTAAGGAGGAAATTAGATCTTGCAAGAGAAAGGAGGTCCAACCTTTTACAAATGAGTAAAAATTGGCTTTTAATTGATGAAAATAGAACAGAGGAGAGAGAAACGTAGGAAATCCATTTTTTGCACCCACCAACTAACAACATCCATTAAAATGGAAAAGTCACCTCTGAAAATCCAGTTCACAACACATTTGAGCCATGTTGGAGAAGAATGGATACCATACCACATTAAAATCTGGTAGTTGGATGTCATTTCTATGTTTTTCCTGTACCAGACACTTTTCTTCAATTTTCTCCCACAAATCTCCATCAAAAATCAAAATTGAGGTGTCTATTGTGTAGAGGATTTCAATAGATTTCCAATGACACCAAAATCACAAAAATCTAAGATCTGGTTCAAAAGATACGGCCCTCTGAAGATTTAGGGCAAAACTGGTAAAAATGGGTCAAAATTGGGGTTGGCGGGGTCAAACTTAAAATTTTTCCCTTTTGGAAAAATTTCCCAAAAATCTCCATGCCTTTGCCACTCTGAGACATGTGTCATCATATAGTTGATCCATGGGTTCAAAAATCTTTTTTCCCCTTTGCGTGAAATTGGAAATTTTTCCAAAAATCCTCCGCCGGCCTGACCTCCGCTGCTGATGTGGACACGTGGCACCTTCTGATGCAGCGCGGAGGTGCATCTCCATTTTTTACCTTTACACTTTTTCGTCACTTTGGAAAATTTTACCAAATTGTCCTGATGCCCCGACTCTCGCTACTAACCGGACACGTGGCACCTGTTTATTGCTCAGTGGGGATGTGCTCCCTATTTTTCCTTTGACGCACTTTGACCAAACGCCAATTTTTTTGAAATCCTTCCACCCCCACCACTCTGCCTTGACATGTGGCATAATTTCATTTCCTTATAGGCTTTTAGGCCAAAATTTTCACTTTTATTTTTTTAGCCAAAAGGCTAAGTTGCAAAATTTTTTCCATGGGCCCGCCTAGGGAAAATTGCCCCTCCAAACTCCGCTAAGCCATAAATTGAAAAATAAAAGGAGTTAGGAGGACTTCCTTACCTTTCTGGAAAGGGGAAAGAATTATCTATCTAATGAAGCAATACCCATAAAATTTTGAGTGCTTGAATGTGTAGAAATTTTACTGAGGCACAAAAGGAAGCTAGTTAACCCAAAATAAGAGGGAGCTTATTTTGGTTAATAGTTCCCTGGAAAACATCTTTTGGCTGTCAAACCTGCACATGTTCTTGCTTCCAAATATGCAAAACAAAAAATCACTCCAAAAAAAATTTAGACAAACAAAATGAAACAAAAATGAAATAGGAGGGTGGCGAGTCCCACAGGGCGTGTAAAAATGTAAACAAAGAGAATTATCGTAAATGAAAGATAAACAAACCATGAAAACTTCTCAACAACCTTATATGCAAACCTTAGATAAGGGTCTCCTATAAAACCTTGCAGGATGAATGTTAAAAGTGTTTTTTGGGTGCTCTCTAAGATTTGAAGGCAAATGCTACACACACAATTCAAAAAAGTTTTTTTGCTTCAAATTAAAGAGGGATTGGAACAAAGGTAAGCTTGTAATTTATAGAAACAAAAGGTAGTTGGAATTGGTTGCATAGATAAATGAACATGCCAAAAATAATATTATGGGTGGTTGTAATAGTGCTGGGGGCAATACTGAAATTAATTACAAAAAGATACATCCAGAAAGGTGATTATACATGCATTTTAATTACCCCCACCTTTCTAGGATTTTAGAAGTGCAGTTAACTAGGGTAGTCAAAGTGGAGTCTAAGTGGAGTTTGATCAAGTGGAAGATGACTAGGATGTGCACACACTTAATTAATTAATTAATTAATAAATAATAATTAATTTAGCCAAACGGGTACAAAGGGTATATGGGATTAATTTAATTAATCCAAAGGGGTACAATGTGTATTACTTAATTAATTGAATTAATTAATTTCAAATGGGTGAATAACATGGTGTATTAGCATAATACTGGGAACAAGTGGAAACATGAATGTAAATTTGGGGTGTCTACAGGTTCAACACCTTTTAGTGGTGGATAAGACAAGAGACCATGGAGATGGCATTGACATTAGAGGATCTTCAAGGGATTATAGGATTACCCATTAGAGGGACCCATATGTATTGTGATTTTATTTCAGATGCTATAGAGAAGAGAGCCTTAGCCATAGGGGTACCAAGAATGACACATACGATGAGAGCATGCTATATTCTAACTTAGCAAAATGTAGGCTACAAGGATTCTAGATATCTAGAAGGTAGTGATGGGGATTATTGTGTCATGGATAGTGTGCCACAAAGAAAATGTATTCATCCAGTTATTTTTTATCACAATATGTAGAGATGTTGTAGATAATGGGGTGTTATTCAGTTGGGGCACTACCATATGGGTGAATTTGGTGCATGATCTCTACAAAGTTAGGAAATAGGTCAGAGGGTCATAAGACCCATCATATTATTGATAGTGTAGATATATGAGAGGTTCCCGATGTATAGGCCAACAGGGAAACCATTGGTAGTAGCAGTGAATGCCTCGAGAGTGCTTTAGTGAGCACAAGGGATGACAATGAGATTACTCAGAGCATTCTGACCACTAAGACATGTGGGTCTGGATAATGTTATATGGAAGCCCTATACATGGAACATGGATTATTGGCCTAGTTTACCCAAAAAATAGTACTTGAATGTGATCACTGAGTTGACAGGGAATTATGTCTATTGGGTGGAGACCCATGTGGTGAGAAGGGTCCTGAGGTAGTTTGGGTGACCAACACTCATGATGATACCACCATTTCCACCCTATTAGTGTCATTATTCTAAATAGGTCGCAGGAGTAGGGGTGAGGGTACCAACATTATGACCATGTAGGATACAGGCAGTGGGTGCATATGGTTAGAGGTAATCTCATTGCTATGGCGATGCTTAGGTCCCACCATAGATCATAGCTATGAGTGGTTCAGAGAGGGATTTGACCAATGATTAAAACATCCACTTGTTATGACTTAGAAACAAGGGAATTCTTTTACATAATGTTCTCTGTTCTAAATTCATACAATTCAGAACACACATTCCATTTCCAGTCCATCTGATAATAGAAAACCATATGCAGCCTTAATGACTCGGTGTAACACTGATCTCTCATTTCATGACTCAGTATTAAAATGATTTCTCATGTTTAACTTGTTCATGTGTATATAATGTATACTTTGGTTCCTTTACCCATTACGAGTTACTCAAGTGTTCAGTCTAAGAAGCCTATCTGAGTATTTGTTACTATCACTCATATGAAATCTCACAATCTTAGACAAAGTGACATAAGACAACACAACCAGAAGTTTTTGATACTTTGGCCAAAATTTTAAACATTCTTACCATGTTTACATTCCAAGAAGACATACTCATCAAAAGGAATATGTATTTCACCCCACTCGATCTGTTATCTAGATTGGTCTTCCTTGAATTTTATTCAACCAAATCTGAGTCAATGTTTCACACTAAATAGGAACAACTCACATACACTAGTGTTGTAGTCAACTCATGGTGAATAAGGATAAATAGACATACTCAAATCAAGTCACGTTAATTCAAGTGTGTTTATTTACCCTAGGTCAACATGAGTTGACATCTTCACTTGTCCATATGCCTATCTCTTTTTAGAGTAGAACCATGAACCAAGATTCCACTTATGATAGTAGAGTTAGATGAGATGAGTGGGTTGTTAAAGCCTAGTGATTTCTTCACATTATCCTCCTAATGACTTCCATCATTAAAAGGGTACTCTGCAGTAGAAACTATGATGTAATAACCTACTGAGTTCCTCTAAAAGTTCTGACATACTTAAGATTCATTAAATTTTATTAACCTTCAGCTTATTAATGGGATTAATTAACTACTGCACATTGTACCTAGGAGTCCACCAAGTACGTACTATTGATCCAATAAGAAAGGATCTTAAATTTACTCTTACACCATTTGAATGTATGTAGATAAAATATGTGTTCATGCTTATAAACTCTTTAATCCTTAACCAATATTTCACTAAGCATTAAATCTTATTCTAAATTAAGTAAGTAAGATCATTAAATCACTTTACTTTAGTTTAACATCACAAACAATCTTGATTGAAAGCTTGTTAATTAGACTAATTATTATCATAAATTTGAAACGATCTTACTAAATCTTATAAGCTTCCCAATTACCATTTCCATTTATCGTTCCCATAAAGTAGAGCATATAGCCAATCAACAATATTGAATTATGCTTTATCATATACATAAGGTTAACATACTTGGTTCTTATTTAATGATGATAAGGAAGTATTGTCTTCTTCCTAACTAAGGACTAATGTCCAATTCATGAATTCAGAAAACATAAGGAGATTAAATTTAATAAGAATGTCATACCCTTCTTTATAGTATACCATTCTCATTTCCATTTCCGAATAAGATTTTTTATAATATAATCATCATAGTCAAACTATTACCCTTAATTAATTGGTTCAGATTATTAGTTTATTATCCAAACAACACTCTATCTCAAGATAATTATTAACTCATGGCTATTAATATTTTAAGAATATTCAACATATCTAAATCATATATGCATTATATATAAGTCAGTTATCAAAAATCAATTTTACAAAAATTCATTTATCAGAAAAGGAATTCACTTCATTCTGTACTAATAAGTATTTCATAAACTTTAATAAAACATTTTTTCTGTAGTAGAAAATACTAATGTGATATGCCCACATAGTTTTTCCAACAAGTTCCTTTCAAGAGCATTTCAATACATTAAGTATCCGAATAAAATAAATGACTTTGTTAATAAAAAATTCAACTTTCTATAAGTATTTCTCCTTTCACTTTTCACAAAGTCCATCTGCAAATTTTTTAGCATTAGTTAATTCACAAGAACTGAGCATGATAAACACTATAACATTAAAACAATATGCTTTTATATAACAATTTCTTAAAAGGAACACTGCTGTTTATGAAAATGTACCAAGTACTCGAAATAAGATCAATTAAAAAGTCTGCCCAAAATGCCAAAATGTCATAAATAAAAAAGAAGTCATTTAAATCTCTTTAGGAACCATTTTCCCATAAAATAAGTTAATTAATCCAACAAAATTAATTCCAACAATGTTACAGTCATGATAATATTTCAAACATGATAACATTTAAAACTGCAACCAACTATTAAAGAAGAGAATTGAATAAAAATTCATGATCAATCCTTGTCAATAAAAAATTAATTCACCAAGCCTTAAGTTTTCACTACATTACAACAAATTTTCCATCATCAATAAAAAAGGATTGATATATAAACATGAATGACTTAGCATGGACAAAATACTATCATAGTAAACCATGCTAACCAAATCCCTACCACTATCCCAAAAGGATGCCATTAAAACAAAAAAACATACTCAACAGGAACCAAATATACTCACTGTACATTTCTATAGAAGGTTTACTCTGGTCCATTGACAAGATGATTCAAACACAAAGATAAATAACTCCAGAAGGTTCTTTCAAAATAAAACAAATCGAGATCTAAAACCAATTGATCAATACATTTCTATTTAACCAAGTTGTTAAAGAGAGTCATACCAGACCATGCATTTCAAATGATCAAGCTACAGTTGAATGCACAAAACAAATCTCACATCAAAATTATAGGATAATGAAAACTGAACAACACAAGAAACAATTGCACAGAGTACAACCTTCACCTAGTAAGGATCAGAATCCCAGACTTAAGGATTAATAATTCCCCTAACCATGATCACATCAAAACTCTCATCTCCCAACACATTTTAAAAATTCAAAATATGAGAAATAGTCACCACTGATACGTTCTAAACTGACCAAAATACGAACTCAGTCTCTAATGAGATGTTTCACAAGAAAATAAACATTCAATAAAGAACAAGTTTCAGTCATCTAAGAATACATTCCCTACAAACAATGGTTAACCCAATATCCAAAAATTTCCCAAATGATAAACAAGAATCAAATACCATACATTTACATCAAACCCACAAAAATCATCAAAAAACATAGCTTTGTGAGTCCCCTTAACAAAAGAATGTGAAACCCCGTTTCAAAGTATAACACAAAAACCTAAGATTGTTAATATATAATGGAAATCAAGTCTTAAGCCAACCCAAAAAGAGTGGTTTAACAAATAAAAACACAATAATCAAGAGAGAGACAAGAACTTTACCAGTCCCTCTTTCCAAAACAAGCTTACCCGAGAAGGGTGAACAACCAACAAAACATAACTAAGAAGGACAAAGATAAAAAACTTTATCGGTCTCCCTTTCCATTATGCAAAAGAAAAGCTTGAAATATCCCCATCAAGAGCACCCAAAATGGGTCAAATGTTGACTCACTTAATAATAACAAAAAGAAAAGTTATGAATTAAGGCCATAAACGAATGACCCAAATACTGAAACTAGAGCTAAGTTCAGGTATTAAAAAGTCAATACTATATCCATCTATTAACACCTAGTTTAAAAAAAACTGAATCATTACCAAAATCATAAAAATAATTCAACCAGAACCTTGTGAAATCATTTAACATCAACATATTTCATATACAAGGAGATATATCAAATAATAGCTAAGATATCAAAATATCCACTTAAACAATCATTCATAGTTTCATATCCTGCCAAAATAGTCATTTTCCAAACTATTTTAAAACCCATTTAAAATTTTTAACATACTTTATACAATAAAAATTTATTTCTATCCACAAGAAACCATAAATTTCATGAAACCCACAAAAGCAAGAAAAAACAAACAACACACGAAACACGAAACTAATTCTTAGAGATGTTTTCATGAAGAGCAGAGTTCTTTTTATGAAAACATTAAATAAAGCAAGAAATCTTAAAGAGATAGAGCCTATCATGCCCGGTAGTGCTCCTGATTTCTTTTCCATGCTTCAAGCCATTCTGTGAATCTTCCACTGAAATATTTCCATTGAAAATTCTAACCAAATCCTCTAAAAATTCCTCCATCTTTCCTTTATAGTTTCCACAACAATTTGTTTTCCATTATTTCCACCATAGAATGACAATATTTAATTGGTAACAAAATCAAACTAATAGTTCGAAAAATGAAAATACTACATGTAGAGCCAAAGAGTTTGAAAAATCCAAATGCACAATAAAACAAAACCATTCCTTTTCCCCCAAACCCCATCTTACTATTCCCTAAGTAGTTTCCACTCAAGGGTCGAGGTTCATTAATGAAAACATGATTACTAGTGGTCCCCGAAACTCCCACCAATTCCATCCCTTTGTTAGTTACAACTAACAATTAAAACTTCATTTAACAAAACTTAGCAAAATTTTCTATTTAGAAAATTCCACCATAACCACGCCTTGGCCAAAATTGGTAGCAACAAACATTTAATGAACCATTTAAATCTTCCATACACCTTTGGAATGGTACCATTTCCCATTCCCTAACTTTCCATCCAAGCCAACCATGGTTTCCCCTTAGGTTAGTTCGATGCCACCTAGGTTAGGTCTCCTTAGTATTAGATATAACCATAGCTTAGGACCTTAGGAAAAATTCACATTATAGCTTAGGATAAATTAATATCAATGACTTAGGATAGTCCTTTAATACCCTTCGAAATATATATTCACCTTAACTTAGGTTAGGGTAATGTAAATAATGAAAGGAATTTAGATTATTTAGGTCCCAAACAATAACCGAAAATATTACCTTTAGCAATTTATCAAAACAAGATAATTAGATCATATAATAGGATGCATCCTTAATATGCTACAGGACGCCCCTGTGATCCCCAAAATGAAAGCCTATATAAAAAAATGTTGTCGTAAAGAATATGCTAACTATGATTAACAAAATGATCGAAACATCATAGTAATCATAGACATGTCTTGGATCACTGCAATTGATTCAAGGTATGGTTATTATAGAATTAGCAATCAAATAGATTGAAGAACAAGTTCAATATTGCAAAACAGACAATGAATGGATAAGAATGAATTTATTCTCTTCATCATCATACATAATGTATTTCAAAGTTCAACATAAAGGGTGTATCGAATAATTCAATATCAATTCAAAATTTCCATAACATGATTATATCCGATTTTAGAAGATAAAACATATAATCTACAATAACCATGACCACTTAGTTCTAAAGATTACACCTTCTTTAGAACAAGAATAATTTATCAACGCTCACAACTTCAGTTACAGAAGCAAGCAAGGTTATCAACCATGGAAAAGGCATTATAAGGATCTAATGATACAGGTCTATAGGTCGAGGGTACAGGTGGAACTGGTCCTAGTACCAGAGGAGGAGTAATAGGTAAATAAACATCATGGCTTATGGAGCATAATATGTAATGGCCGAGAAGAGGCTATTTGACACTACTAAGGGTTTAGATGGTTGTGTATCTAAGGCAGAGGCCTAGATCACAACGTAGGTGGATATGATATTGTTGCCCCGAGATAGGTGGGCATAATACATAACATCAAGACCTCGTCGCGATGATAAAAATGAAGAGGTATTATGTGGATGTAGACACAGAGAGACCATTGTGGAGAGGCTAGGTAGCCAAGTATGTGTGATATGATGTTATTTAGAAGATTTTCAAGAAATTGGTTTATACCATATTGATATTATGAGTAACATGTATCATTTTTAGTTTTATATAATAGACGGTGGAGGAGTGGCACTCCCTGATTGAGAGAGCCCACCATGAGATCCTGGCTTCAGTTCTAGATGTCCAGGATACTGCAGTGATGTTAGATCTAACGACACAGTTGGTTGGAGATTTAGTGAGATCATTTTCTCTAGTTAGAGAGGCATCTAGGGAACTACATAGATATCAGTATGTATAGTCATTGGTGACTATTGATAGTAAATATGTGATAATGTAGAGTTTATTGTAGTTACAGGAGGTCGTCGTTCAGGAATATGCAGCCCACCTATCAGATGCCTAAGGAGTAACATAGAGAATAACCACCTTGGAGACATAGCTATCAAGAGCACAGGGAGAGGCCTTTGGAGTTTTATCTAGGGTAGAGTTCCTATCTCACACAACTAGAGCTACTAGTATGGCCCCATCAACCTAAAACATCTAGAGATCCCCTGTAAGGGGTGAGGGTGATTGAGCCATATTGTAGATGGGCCAAAGTCATGTATTGATTTTGTATGATATTGTCGATGTGTAAAGATTGATTCAATATGTATATATATATATATATATATATATGATTATGGTGATATTGAATGTTTGATGTTTATTTATTTACATATCATTTTCCTACTTTCCACAAATATGTATGTAATAATACCCATGGTACTTAGGAATAATGATAATGTGATTAGATAGTTCAATTCGATGAGAAGGGGATTGGTAAGATAGCCCAACCAATGCAATATGAAGAAGCCAAGAGGTGGAACAAATCCAAGACATCGTATGGTAGGATATCAGGGCGTAACTAGAGGTAAAACTATAAGTAAGGTGATAGACCTAAGAGAGGATACATGGAATACTGCAGTGATCCAATAGGAAAGATCGGGGTGAATCAGGGCCAAAATAGGTGTAATTGAAACTAATGTACTTTATTGGTAGGAGAAACCAAGGCGTACATGGAGATAAATCTGAGTGGAGTGGACAACCCAAGAAAGGATGTAATGAGATACTAAATATAGTATGTGAAATAACTAAGGGGGGATCAAGAGCCCAAATGAATGCAGAAGATAGTGTGTACAAATGCAAGTTGGGTCTAAGAGCCAAGAAATAATGAGGGTTCAAGACAAAGGAGGAAAACAATATGTAATCAATACACTATAGATAACTAGACATGAGGGGAAAATTATTGCAATGTATCAGTGATGATATTGTAAACTTGATTTAAGATGTGATTTCTAACACAAGTCACAAGGTTTTCAATGACATGTTGTGTAATAATGACTTAGCAATGAACTTCAAATATTGTGGAAAATAAGTTGTCATCTATTTGATCCTCTAGCCAGGTGAGAATGTCATGTTGGATGTCATTCATGGGGGGGGATGAGGATCCGGGTAAGGTGGTGGTCCATAAGTAGGTTGTGGTCTAGCAGGTTGATGGGAAGGTGGCCGGTTCTGAGAGGAATCAACTCCGTGGTTCTAGTTGCAGGAAAGTTTTGGGAATGGGATGCTTGCTACATAGAACCTAAATGTCAGTGTCAGTGTGCACATAATACCTATGATGAGAGAAAAAGAAGGGAGCTCAAGTGGAAGGCTGTCTAAAATTCTTGGTTTTGTCATGTTTGACCTCACCTTTGAGTTTCTTCATGTGGTATCGGTATGCTCTACTTTCATAAAAATCATGCCTCGGAGCCTCATGCCATGTGCAATATGGATCGGTTGTAGAGGAAATTGGAGCCATAATGTTAAGAGGTAGGGATATGAATATAGTAGGATGTGGAGGGGTAATAAGATTATCTAAGGAGGGTACTGAGATAATGGGGGAAGATGGCATTGATGGAGCAATATGCTGGTTAATCATCAAGGCACAATAGATAGGATCATCACCCATGAGATCATTGGATTCCTAGTCAAAACTAATGATCCAATCATCCATTTATGTAAGGGAAAATGGGTCAGCTATGTAGAGGTGTGGTCGGTGTGTAGACCCAAAATCATGCACTTGGGTACATTTCTAGGTCTTAGTCACTAATTTCATTCATATGATTCATAAGTGAGAAAATTACTAATTGACCACTATATTTAGCCTCTTTGATTTCTTTTTGGTTTCCTTCTTAGATTTACACACCCTATTTTCCAGTCTAACTTTCGATACTTCATATTTTCTGAGTTTGGACACCAGTGCCCAACTAGGATACTAGTGCCAAGGTTCCCTCGTCCCCTCTAGGTGCCTCAACCTCTTTGTATTTTTCTTACATCATTTGGGCCTCTTATAGATGTTGGGCATCTTGATTTATTTTGGGTAAGGGTTTTAGTGGATAATTATAAAATTCAAACAAGGGAATCATATAAATAAAATACTATGTGATCAAATTAAAGGACCAACCTCTGAGCATCTACTACTATCACCTAAGATTGTATCTAAAGGAATTTCAAGAGCATCAAAGCATCCATATAGATTCATTCAAGGGACAAGGGAATATATTTTCTACATACACACCTATGAGGGGAAGTTCATTTTGGCATCCACACATCTACTTACATTGATACATCTAGCTATTGGTTGTTATTTGGTGCATCTTGCACAAGATCCACCTAGGGCATGATTATTTACACACACAATAAACTACATAGAGTCTGAAATATAGTGTAGCACTTGAATCATAAGTTCATTCAGTTAGGTTATTTTCAAGGTCAGTCTGACTCCTCATTTGCATCATTTTATTTTTAATATTTGATGTGTTTTGGGGTTTTACAGGTGCTATTTCTTTTTACAGGTTATAGGAAAATTCTGTGGGCATAGTGTGACACATAGGAAATCAATAATGAAGGGCAGTGACATAGAAGTGACACAGAAGAAATCACTTTTTGGCCATTTTCATAGTCATAAGTGCCCAAAAGCAGTCTACAGTGCCTAGGCTCCCCTGACCTAATCTAGGTGCCCCAGTCTAGGCCGATCTAGATATCACATAATTTTTACGGTTTTTTGTGAAACTTTCCTCCTTCTGTTTATTACTTCTTCAGCCTGACACATCTTAGGATCAATTACAAAATTAGATAAGAATTCTTATCCCATCTCTTACACTTAGGGTTTCAATTTCTACTTAATTACTACTTAGGTCAGGTTTGTACTTTATTGTTTATCTTTATGTTATGACTCTGTAATTAGGGTTTTCAAAATTTATATATTTGTTAAATCATTTGGTGAACCCATTGCTTGAACCTACCTTGCTTCTAGGTCTTTTATTATATTATTATTATGGCTCAATCTTATGGCCCATTTACTGAAGCCCACATTCAAGAGCTCAATGATCATCTTGATGAACATCCCAAGGATCTATATTTTTTTTATTCACTACTCATGAGGAGGCCACCAATCTTGTAGAGCTTAATGTTCCTACATCCATCCCCACTTCCATTCCTATTGCTACTTAATACCCTACTTCCACTCTTCCACCTACTTACACTATTATTATTTCTACTCCTACCCCCACCAATAACTTCACTCCACCTCTTATTTCTCATACACGACAATTATCTTCCACTGGCACTCACGATCTATCCTCTCTTTATCAGGATCTTCAAGTTCAAATCCACCAATTGCAGCATGCTACTTCTCGTGTATCTCCACATCTGGTTTCCACATTACTACTTCATACTCCTTTCACACCTGCCGTTTGTGATTATGCACTTCTACCTAATTTCATCACTCCTAAGCTGCCCATTTTCAATGGACATGGTGACCCTCAAGAGCATCTCCGAGCATTTCATGTAGCATGTCTACATTATGTGGATGATAACACTTTACTCGTAAAGCTCTTCCCTATAATTCTTAAAGATTATGCAATGTGTTGGTTCTATGATCTACCTATCCACTTGGTAAGATCTTTTACGTATTTAGCTGATGCATTTATTACTCATTTCTCTATCAATATCGGCTCTAATATTTCCTATGCTCAACTAGCACAAATTAAACAAGGATCTAATGAACATCTAGCGGATTATGTCTTGTGATATAAGAATAAATTAGCTAAGATGTCTAATGTACTTACTGACCCTAAAATTCAAGATCTATTCATCCAAAATCTATTACCATCTCTCTAGGAGAGTGCTATCTTTGAGACATCTCCCTCATTTCATCATTTATGTCATACTATTAAGCTGCATGAAAGTAAACTATTATCTATGGGAAAGCTTAAGTATCATGAATGTTGGTACCCAAATTTGTTCTCCTTTTCATTCTAAGTAGCATCAGAAATATGGCATGAATCTTAAAGGTAGATAGATATTGATATATGTCATTTTGTATCTGGGGAAGTGATCTAACTGGTACTCAGATTTGTGGAGATATGGATAGTAATTTGAAAGGATTTGATCTTACCCTCACTATTTTAGGTTGTGCCTTTCAACCAAGGTAAGAGAACCTATATTGTAACCCCCAAATGGTTAAGGAGATGAAGAAACCCCTCAATTTATGCAAATATTATGAAAATTCCTTGGGAAATTATGATCAACAATCCAAATCTGACTTTCAAAAGTTGTCAGTCCCAAATTATGAAGATATTTTCATTGCAAGGCAAGCATTACTGAAGACATTGTATAATCCTGATTTTCCTTGTGAATTTTTGTAGATGGGTTAGATTATTTTATTGACCCACAATGCAACGTAGGGGTATTATGGGTAGGATTAGTTTGTTTGAATGAATTTTTTGGTGGGGCATTGACAAGACAAACTTGGATATATCAGACCTTTGACAAGCTCTACAATACTTGAACAACTATTAGATAAAATGCTTCAAATAATCAGGATATTCTTTCAACCAGAAGATGCATAAATGGAAGCCTAGGTTGCACTCTTCACACAATATTTGAGAACTCACCACAAAAGCTTGAAGTAAAGAACCCAATTAAACACACAAATCCTTGATCAAATCATGCCTAAGGTACCCCCAAAGGCTTACAAGCAACCTATGTAGTCAAGGAAGGTAAATTGATTTTAAATTTTTTATCTCTTTATCAGATGAAGGATCTTCTGAATATGAGATTGCAAATGCCACTAAACTATCAACAAGAAATCGAGATTCTGTGTGATTTCCAAATACTTTCAATGCAAGATTGCAACACGAACTATGAAAACTATTTACAAGCATTTAAAAATGATAACAAACATCATATTGCCTAGAAAAACATAGATTAACTCAAAATCTTATTAGATTAAACAGTAGGGGAGAGTTTCATAAACAATCTTAGAGCTGTGTGATGGCTATACACTTGTAACCAACTCACATACATGAAGATCCAACATAAGAGAAATTAACCTGGTTCTTTGGTGGGTTTCTCAGAAAATGATCTTTCTCTCAAAATTTGCTTATGATTTTCAACTTCCCTACCTTTTGCATTTCTCAAAAAATGCATTATATACCTCTTGCCACATTGGAGCCTTCTTTCCCAAGAAAATAATATGCCAAGGGATCAAGTTTGTTACAACAATTTGTCATGATTCACTGAAAATGACATTTAACAAATCTGTAACAAGAGTTTCCAGGTGTCTAAAAATACTGAATCATTACAAATATTTGGATCATTATACTTTGTGGAGGCACATTTTTCATCCTCAAGGCATACAGGCCCCTCATCCTCTCATCATTTCATCTTATCCTTTTCCAATTTGGTTCTGCAACTTTATAATTTGACATTTCATGTTTTACACGGGCATGAGTAAAATTTATCTCAAAAACACCTCAAATCTGCAAATTGAGTCATGAAACCCATTCCAATGATCCTAGAAGGCCAAAAAGACATGGAATTGCCAAAAATTTGATGAAATTTGATGCAAAATTCACAATTCCAAGTTTCCTGGAGCAAAAAATGGTGCTCAAAAATGAAAATGTACAGTTACCCTTGATCTACTTTTTCACCTTCAATCTGGGCCCTCCACGTGTCAAAATATGATTGGGAATTGATTTGGGCTCACCTTTTGACATTTTTTGAAAAATGGAAAAAATTGACCTTTTTCTTTGCTCCTCCGCCCTTGAATTTTGGTGATGACACGTGGCACATGGTGGATCCCATTGGGATCATGCTCCAATTCTATGCATTTTGACCCTTTTTTGAATTTTGGAAAATTTTCACCTTTTGCCCCAAGGGCGCGTGCCTCTAATTTTCTCCCTTGCCATGTGTCACTTTCTCTATCACTAAAATCTGCGGGCTCAATTCTCATGTTAATTCCCTTTTTTAGCCAAAGGAAAATTTTCCCTTTTTCTTTTGCCATTCTGTTGACCCGCTCTGCCTGCCACGTGTCTCCCTATGGCTCATTTACGGGCCCATGGCTTAATTCTTTGTCCTAACTCTTTTTGCCAAAAAGGAAAAAATTCCCCATTTTCTTCCGCAGCCCGCACTTCCCTCTGACATTTTTAAGGACACGTGTCCACCTAAGATTGGCCACGGGGCTGCACTTTGAAATTTCACCTTAGGCCTTTTTGATCAAAAGGGAAAAAGCTCCTTTTTCCTTCAATGGTCCACACTTCCTTGCTTTGCCACCACACTGCCACGTGTCCACCTCCTACTCTAATTCGGACCCACAGGCTTTTCCTCATCCTTTTTCCCCTTTGCCAAAAAGGCAAAAAATGCCTAAGTTCCCCACTGGCTTCCCACTCCACCTTCGCATAAGAACATGACACGTGTCCTCCCGTGGAGTTGCGGGAGGAATTTTGAATTTTTTCCTGAAGCCCAAAAATGACTAATTATTTTTAAAGAAACCCACTGATCCTTGTCCAACTAGAAGCGGCCATGTATGAGGAGATTTTTGAGCTTAATTTTGATGGTCAAATGACACCTGTATGATTGTAAAAAAACATAGAGTTTGCCAGAGATAACCGAATTCAATTTTCTCTTTGTGGGTGATGGATTTTTTGCTCAAAAAACAAGGGGAAGTTGATTTTATGCAAGTTTCGACCACGGGGAAGGGTTTTTAAGGGCATATATGCATGAAACAAACAAATTTGATTTTTCACGATCAGGAAAGAGGGAAAACATGACATAGCCCATAGATTTGGAAAAATTATGGCACAAACAAGGCATGCATGGGCGTTTCTTAAAAAATGAGGCATGGAAAATGATTTTTCAAATGAATTAAGGCATGGGAGTAGAGACAGTAACTTCATTTCACCCATTAAAACTATAGAAAATGTTTCAGGAAGTGTAGAGTGAAAGGAAAATTAGGGCAAAAGCATAGAGGATCAAAATAGACACCAACAATGAACATGATTCATTTTACACACGCTTTCAAAGTAAATTAATTTTCAAGCCATCTGATAAACCTATTGAAGCTAAAACTACTATCAACACTCTATCTAATCTTGAAAATATTCAATGGCAACCACCCAAGCGGATGTTTATAAAATTATCTTGTGCTCTGCATATTCTACTACTATAACTTATCAAGAGAAATATTATTACACTTCCTCCTCCACTCAATTTGGACCCATATCATCCTAAAAAACACAATTACAATGAAAATTACAGATGTAACTATCATCAATGTTTGGGAATTCTACAGATCGATGTTTCAAAATTCTACATCTTATTCAAGATCTCATTGATAATAATGCAATTGATCTTCCTAAGCATATGAAATCTATGTCAGTCAATGAAAATCACAAGCTCAATATATTCAATAATACTCTTCCTAAACATGACAAGCAAATGACTGACTCTTCAACCAATCATACATATCATGCAGTGCATCCTCCTTCATTGGGGACTCTTGATTTTGTAGTTGCTCATGCTGACACATCTCCATTATAAATTGCATTCTATGACACAAATATCACACCACATTCTCCTTTGACACATTACATATAAATTCTTCTATCGAGCCTGACGCTATCAATAATACAATGATTGATCCATCGATTCATATGTGTGTGTGCTCTATTTTACTTCTTGTTTCTATCAACTATCTGCTATCACATATTTCATATCTAGTTCCTAAATCATACAATTATGTCAAGCTTCTAGTTACACTTTGTCCTCTTACCATGCTTGTGCCATTTCTTGTGGAACCTTCAATCAAAGGGTGTGACATACTTTTAGGTTTTCCCTAGCTATGTCCTACTCAAGCTATCATTTATATGAATCACCTATGTCTAAAATTAATTCACAACAAGTAATTAATTACTATCAATGGTTCTCCACCATGCACATCGTGGCCACAACCTCCTCTTGAGGTTTATGTTACATTCACTAGAGCATCTATGTCTTTGTGACCTCTCAAACCTGAAACATAATATGCTCATAGCTCACCTATTCATACACAACCTACTTAGTCTCGTCAATCTATTAATCCAATGCCGCATAATTCTAGGTCCACCACTCAGGTGGATCCTTCACATAGGCATACACCACCTCCTCAATTTCCTTCACATATGTGTTCATCACCTCCATGCTCGCGGTCACCTATAGGTGTTCATTACTTCAATGCTCTCCTTCACATAGGTTTTCATCACCTCTGCATTCTATTTCCCATAGGTTTCCATTACCTCCTAGGTATCATACACATAGGTCTCATTCATCGATACATCATATATCCCTTACATCACCGATCTCAAAGCATGGTCACACGCCTTTATCTCTACAAGCATCAGGTGGAGGACCCTTAAAATTCAATTTTTTTGGATAAAATATTCTTTAGTATATACTTGGGGGGAATCGTGCCTACTATCCCCCCTCCTAATATTATCAGGTATCACACATTTCTACTTGTTCACTCTACACTTCACATCCATTCTTTCACACACATATTACACATCTTGATAAGCTCATATCATCATTACCCGATGATGCAATCTTGTGCTACGGTTCACACTTGACTTTTGAGGGATCACTACAATCATGAACATCACATCATACATACAAAACATTTCTTAATCAACGCATTCACGAAAAATATTTTTAGCACACATTCATCACAACACACTACCCATAGATCAAGTGTACATGTCCCTTTTCACATTTTTACATAATTTTACACACTTTTACATTTTTGGATCAATTTTTTCATATACACATATTTGACTACTCTTTTTCTCCTCTCTTGCAGGTCTGTCCTTATGGGAAGAAATAGTCACATCATCGAACACATCAAGCAATAATGACAATAGGTACAACTTGACATAAACACATACAATTTCAAACCTTGGGTCGCTTCCCATTCTTTAGCTTCCACGCTTCATAATATTCACTTCACATTTTTTCTTGTCTCCTTGGCATGATTTTTCCATCAATCGACATGGTTATTAGGTACACATATCTTATCTACTTTATGTTATCAAACATTCATTTAAAAACTTAAAGTGAGGGTAAATGTAGACACAAAATCACTCACTTAGGTACATTTATAGGTCCTAATCACATAATCAAATTCATATGATTCCTAAGTGAGAAAAGTACTAATTGACCACTGTCTTTGGCCTCTTTGATTTCTTTCTGGTTTCCTTCTTGGCCTTACACACCCTATTTCCCAATATGAATTTTGATACTTCATATTTTTTGATTTTGGACACCAACACAAACCTAGGATGTCAGCGCCCAAGCACCCTCATCCCCTCTAGGTGCCCAACCTCTTTCTATCTTGCTAGCCTCTTTTGGGCCTCTTCTAGCCATTCAACATCTTGTTTTCTTATGAGTATGCCTTTTAGCTGTTAATTACGAAATTCAAACAAGGGAATCATATAAATACAATGCTATGTGATAAAATTAAAGGACTAATCTTTAAACATCTACTATTATCACCTAAGGTTGCATCTAAAGGAATTTAAAGAACACGAAAACATCCATCTAGATTCATTCAAGGGATAAGGGACTACATTTTCTGCATACACACATAAGAGGGGAAGTTAATTTTAACATCCACACATCTACTTACATTACTACATATAGCTATTTCTTGCTATTTAGTGCATCTTGCACAAGAGTCACCTAGGGAACGATTCTTCACACACACACACGAAACTACATGGAGTTTGAAATGTAGCATCATGCTTTGATCGTAAGTTCACTCAGTCAGGTGATTTCTAGGGTCAATTTGACTCCTCATTTGCATCTTTTTATTTATAAGATTTGATGTGTTTTGGGGTTTTGTAGGTGCTCTTCCTCTTTGTAGGTTATAGGAAAATTCTCCGGGCATAGTGTGACACACATGTGATAAAAAATGAAGGGTAGTGACATAGAAGCAACACAGAAGAAATCACTTTCTAGCCATGTTCATAGTCATGGGAACCCAGAAGTAGTCTAACACACCTCAACACCCCAGTCCAGGTAGATATGATTATCGCATAATTTTCTGGGTTTGTTTGTGACACTTTCCTCCTTATATTTATCGATTCTCTAGCCCAACATAGCTCAAGATCAATTTCAAAATCAGATAAGCATTCTTATCCCATATCTTGCACATAGGATTTAAATTTCCAATTTCTTATTTCTTAGGTCATATATGTACCTTATTTTTTTATCTTTATGCTGTGACTCTATACTTAGGGTTTTACAAATTTATATATTTTTTAAATCACAGTGGAGCAATCTTAGGTTCAGGCACCGGTTTGGAAGAATTATTGACTGTGCTCAAGGATTCCTTTTGTATGAGGATGACATTTATGTCATAAGAAAATTTAGAGTGAAGGGTTTCTTGCTAACACAAGACTTCCTTGTCACAAATATGGGCATATCTAGCTAGATGAGGGTCATAAAAAGTGTAACCTTCATTATAATCTAATGTGGAGGCATATATCGCAAAATAATATACTATGGTATCTAGTTGAACTATGTGTTCTAGTGGGTGCTATGGTGTAATTAATATGACTGTTGGAACCAAAGGATCCTTCTTGTGAGAATGAGGTCACAAGGAAGGAGGTAGTTGGGACGTGATAAGCTTCGGAAAATTAGAAGTATCAATTTCAAGCTTGACCTCATCGAGCTCATCGTCAGCTGAGTCCAAGAGATTAAGAGGCATGTACCTGATCAATTTTAGATGACCGACATTTCCATGAAGAAAATATATAGGATAATTAAATTATTGGTATTATCAGAAGGGTATAGGGGAAATTTTTTTTGAGTGTTGGGAGATTATATGTCCCCTTTTACTGAAGCGTATCATAGATCCAAGGATTAGTGTCCCCATGAATCTTATAAATTGCTCCTTGGTGAGGAAAATTCACACACTAACATGCATATGATGAGTCTAAGGCCTCCAAGGGAGAATATTATAAGATAGAGAAAAATTGAAGACCATGACTTTAATGCTGATTGTCCTAGGAGGGACAGTGAAGGGTAACCAAATACACCCTATAGGGGGCATCTGTCGGTGATCATATCCTTGACAAGTGGTTTTTGTATATTTTAAGTTATCTTTGGAATAACCAAGAGCCTATATAAAATCTAATGAGGCCACACACGTACTGGCTCCTTTGTCAATAAGAGCATGCTTGACCATAGTGTGATCGATCTGAACTATAATGAAGAGTGGCAGATCATCTTCTCAAAGTAAGATCTCATCCAGGATCATAGAGGCTATAGGAAATTTAATGTAAGAGAGAACATTTGTGCTAAGTGTAGGCACCCTAAAAATACAATCATATTTCTATCCTACTATAATAAACCCTTCTATATTTAATTAAATTAATTCTATTACTCAAGTCATATTCCCCCCCCTTTAGAATTAATTAATTCAATTCTATCATGCTCTTGGAATTAATTAAATTAATTCCTACACCTCTTAGTTAATATAAATAAACATTTATTTATTTAAATGGTTAATTATCTCTTAAAAAATTCATAACTAATTAAATTAGTTACTTAATTAATCCTATCCTCTAGTCAACTCCACTTGGAATCCACTTCTATAATCATAGAAAGGTGGGGGAAATTGAATTTTATGTGCAACCACCTTCCCATTTTTAACTTATGCCAATCCAAATGTCCATTACCCCTTCAAATATGCAATTTCATAGACCAAGTCTACTTGTTATTCTAGGTAATTACAATTATTAACCTGGAGCTTACTCAAACTCTGATCCAACTTTCATGGCCTCAACCTTAGCTATAAAAGTAGACCATTTCCTTTGCAAACTCATCCCTAGAAGCTTATGAAAATCATAGTCAACTTCTACCAATTTTCGTTCCACATCCTTATGTATCCAAGCTCGTAGCATTGCATTCATCCTTTGGAGAGTCATATAAAGAGCACCCAAAATTCAAACATCTTAAGATTTTACAAGCCCAAGCGCTTCAAAAATATTCTTGAAGTTTTCAAGAAATTTACAAGAGAGGTATTGTTCTGTTTATTTCATTTATCTTTCATTGTATGGTAATATTTCCTTGCTTACATTCTGGCACACTAATGAAAGATGTAAGCAAGGAAAAATTACCAGACAATGAAAGATAAATGAAATAAACATAACAATATCTCTCTTATAAATTTATTACAAACCTCAAGAAAATTTATGAAGCAATCGGGCTTGTAAAATCTTAAGATGTTTGAATTGTGAGTACTCTTGATACAAATCTCCAGAAGATGAATGCAATGCTAAGAGATTGGATATAAAAGGATGTGGGAGGAAAATTGGTAGAAGTTCAATATAATTTTCATAAGATTCCATGGATGATTCTGCAAAGGAAATGATATGGTTTTATAGCTGAGTGTGAGGCCATGAAAGGTGGATCAGAGTTTGATTAAGCTCTAGGTTAATAATTACAATTACCTAAAATGACAAGTAGACTTGGTCTATAAAATTTCATATTTGAAGGGGTAATGGACATTTGGATTGACATAAGTTACACATAGGAAGGTGGTTGCACATACAACTCAATTTCCCCCACCTTTCTATGATCCTAGAAGTGGATTATAAGTGGAGTTGACTAGAGGATATGATTAATTAAGTAATTAATTTAATTAGTTATGAAATTTTTAGGAGATAATTAACCATTTAAATAAATAAATGTTTAATTATATTAGCTAAGAGGTGTAGGAATTAATTTAATTAATTCCAGGAGAATAATAGAATTAAATTAATTAATTCTAAAGGGGGGTAGGAATATGAATTAAGTAATAGAATTAATTTAATTAATTCTAAAAGGGTGTATTATTACAAGATAAAAATATGAATGTATTTTTAGGGTGTCTGCAGTAAGATCAATATGAATGGAGAGCTCCTCACATAGGGAAGGGAATGTTCATGTCTAATAATGTTATCATGAGATTCTCACGATAGTGGGGCAACACACACGTGAGTTCTAAAAAGGGGACTTGGCTAGGAAGTTGGGCTAGTGCTTCAAGAGGATCCCACTCATCATGACTTGACTGTGTAGTAGGATGAGAGTATTGGGAATTCTTAGAAATAAAGCCAAAATAAGTAGGGGTGATTAAGGATACTTCTGAAATTATTTTTTTCTTAGTTCATACACCATTAGCCCTGCAAGTTTCATTTGTACAGAGGTCGATGGTATATGTGATCAGAGAAAAAAATTCAAATGTTATCAACCCTATAGAAGAATTTCCATAGGGGTAGGTGATGTCTAGAGGAGATAAAATTTTTCCTTGAGAAGCCTAATATTGAGGTACAAAGGGATATATAACCCTGTGCATCTGGGGCTAGACTGTTACATGATATTCAGGTTCTACATAAGTTATGACACACTATACGTCATTAATTACAACCATATTTTCAGGAGGATAATATGTGTCAACTACATTGGTTATAGTATGTTCTTTCTTCTTATAAATCTTGACTACATTATGATTAGGCATGTGATTAGACAAGATATGTAGTTTCTCATTAGCTTGATTGATAACTTTGTGACAATCATTTTGTTGAGCTGCATCACGAGATTTGACCGCTTCACTCAAATGATTCCAAGTGATGACATCATAGTCAAATTGGGGACCTAGGAAAAATTTGATGGTAGTCATTCGTAGTGCATGATAGTTTTCATGAGAGTGGCCCTAATTGCCATGCCACCAATAGAACTTAATTTCATCATGCAAATGAGGAATAGGTCAAAAAGGATCAAAGATAGTAGTAAATGGATTAAGTAAGTGACATTTCAACTCTTCCTTACTCAATAGTTTATGATAGTTTTGCTAACTCTTGTTTCTATTAGGTTATTGGTCAATGTTAAAGACAATCCTATTTAAATAAGTGAAAAGAGGAAGACTATCAGAGATTCCATCATCTATCACGTTCTTGTTCTTAAAATTTTGGAGGATAGGGAATTGTTTATTAGTTTTCATTTTAGGAGGAGATTACTCAAATTATCTCATGAAATAATATTGCATTTTGGCTTACTTAAATACTTCTTATATGGGAGTGGGAGAAAAGGACCTCACCTTATATTGAAGAAAAGGTTTCAGAGCTTGCAAGAAAAGTTGGAAGAGGTTATCATTAGGCATATTATGTTATGCTCGCGTGGATATGGTATTCCAACACTTGATCAAATCTTACGATGATTCATTTTTAGATTGTTGGAAATTAATGAAATCAATCATAATGTTCTCAAGTAGATAATGTTATTGGAATTTGTTTACCAAGGTTGTCACCAAGGACTCTAGCTCAACTATGGAATTAGGAGGTAAAGTGTGATACAAATATAAAACATCTCCAGTGAGATTATTAGCTAGGATTTTGGTGTACCACTTGAATTAGTTCTAATACACTCCTTGTAAAGGTTACCAAAGGCCTTGATGTAAAGGGTGGGATCAGTAAACCCATCGTAAGAGATAGAAGGAGCGATGCCACTAATATCAGTGCTAGCAATGTAAGGTGCTAGAGGCTCTTATTGGATTGATATTAAGAGTTTGTTTTGGATAGGGGGTTAGGTAATGGGTACCCAATTTTGCACATTTGGAAAAGGAGAGGGAGTGGTGCCACAAGAGGGCATTCTAGGGCGGTTGAATAATTGAGCCATATTGGCTTGCATTTAAAGAAATCGAGTTATAGTAGGAGATTGTTATTGGATCATCCTATCGATAAGTTAGAGAATGAGATTAGTAGGGTAAGAATTAGAGGCAATATCAGATGAACCTACTTCAAGACCTTTCCATTTTTCTACCCTATTATCAAATTGTTCAGAGATAAATTCAAGGAGGTGCTTGCTAAAAATTTCTTTTGATTCATTTTTGTATTGGGGAAACCAAGATAGAAACATCTGAATCTAAGGTGAATGATCAAAGGTATCATAATTATAGTTTTATTCTTCTTCATCCTCAGGTGGGCCATTACAATGGGTAGAAGTCTTCTTTCTAGGTGATCCTATGACACAACTGTTTATGCAAAAGGGAAATTCAGATTTAGGATGATAGGTCTTAGGAAATTTCTGCACAACAGAGTTAGAAGACCCTAGGCCTAGATAATTCATGATGGAGTGGTGATTTGGTGGAGAACAGGTCCTGAGATGGAGGTTACAGACACAATCGTCCGTGTAGAAAATTTTACATAAGGGTTAATGGAATATGATTTTTGTAGGGAAGCATAAAGGATTGACCATGTAAACAAGTTTTCATAGGGGCCAACAGTGTTTGAAAATAAATTTTTAAAAACATACAAGATCACCCTTGGGAAATGGTGTCTATGTAAACTAGTTTTTGGATTTTTTTTGATTTATAGATGTTTGGAGTTGGATCAAGATTGAATATGGATGATTTTAAGGAGATGTGCTCAATTAGAAGGTCTGTAGAATTCATGTCAGGCTCACTAGAAATGTATGGATAGCCAAGAATGTATCTCAATAACATGCACTCCTAAGTCTTCCATTGTACAAGGGTATCAAGGAAATGAGTAAGAGACACACATGAATTCACTCACAGTGGGTAGATTTAAAGGGGCTACAATAGGTGCTAAGGTCACATATCTAGAGGGTAATAATACCCCCACTAGGTCAACCTAGGGTTTCCAAATCTCCCAATCAAGATAGAGGAGAGTATCCTACTAGGATATTAAATATATGGGGAGAGATATAGATCAATGATGGATAAGACATGCATGCAAAATATGACTGAAATATAAATAAAGGAAAGATAAAAAACTAATCAAATAAGATCACTATACTAACTAGCATCAATGTACATATAAAACTATGCTAACATAGAAGAATGGGGAAGGGAAATGAAATAATCTATGTAAAATGACAATGAGAGTTAGAGAACTTACATGTGTGGTGATAAGTAATACACCAAGAGAGAATCACTATTATGTGGAGAAGGGGAAAACCGTTCCTATCCTAGACTCATTATAGATGACCCAATAGTGTAAACAATCCAACCAAGAAGAAGGGTGTTCAATATAATCCAAGCCAAGCGTAAGATGAACCAAGAGCTAAGCCAAAAGATGTAAAGTTATCACAAAAGAGAAAAGAAAATGGTAGTTCTTAAGATTCAGGATTCCTTCCTTCATGAATGTCAAAGTGTGGTAGGCATATATATGATGCCATTACCTGTGGGTGATGGCATCGGCTAGGAAAAAACTTATACCGACACCATCATCCAAGGGTGATGACATCAACCAAGGATGATAATGTGTCATAAAAAGTGAAAATAAGTGTCGTAGATCACATATATAGATGAACATGACAAAGAAAGTGAAAATGCGACAACACGGGGATCTGTGGGACAACATGGACATCAACCAAGTTACACTCCGGAAGTGTGACAAGGTTCCATGGGGGAGTGAGCATCAACCATGAAAATGTAAATACAAATATTAGAAGGGGAAAATCTTATGTCTCTCATAGATCTAAAAAAGGGAAGTGTTAGGGTTAAACCATATAGCAGTGTTACATAGATCTATAATCAGTTAAAACATATAAGCAATGAATGTGGAAATAACTAGAAGATGAAATAAAAAAGAGAAAAATAACACTAGATTTAACGTGGTTCATCCAGTGTGGGCTACATCTAGAAAGAAACGACCAATATTATTATTTAGTGCTTTACAAAGGAAATACAATGAAGATATGTTGTCTTCGAACACCTAACAAGGTGTTCAAAGCTTTTGCCTCACTCATCTACTCTTTCTTTCTCACCAAGAAAAATAACTTGCAAAATAATTTCTATTTTATTCTCTCATACCATTATACAATGTATACATGTGTATATATATATATATATATATATATATATATATATATATATATATCTATTATGGGAAACTAACTATGCTTTTACAATTAATAAATAATCTTTAAAGTAAGAGATTTATTCTAATTCTTGTTTAAAGAACAAAGCACCCTCACACAGGTGACCGATGCTAGTTCTTTCTTGATCAATACCGGTCACTTCTTAACCGATGCTGGTCACCTTCTGACCAATGTCAGTCACTATCAACACCAAAAACATGTAAAAGTAAGCTTCCTATGAAGCAATTAAGCTCCACACACAACAATATCCCACTTGGAGATCAATTTCTGTATTGTACTATGCATCACCATCCTTGGTTCCTTTTCCTTGGCATGTTTCTTCCTCTTCAAGTCTCAAACTCAAAGAACAACAAAAGTGGAGTGAAGCTTCAACTTATCCCATACCAATAGCTTCGTTAAAAAATATGCAAGGTTCTCATCCATATGGATTTTCTCAAAATTTAGCTTCCCATCCTCTAACACATGCCGTATGAAGTGATACCTCAATTGAATGTGTTTCATTATTTTCTAGATGAATCACGATCTGATTATTGATGTATAATCTGTAATCCTCTTGCTCCTTACCCAACTCTTTCATGAACCTGCTCATCCATATCATCTCTTTGCTAGCTTCTGTACTTGCAACATACTTTTCCTCTGTAGTAGACAAAGCCACAACCTTTTGTAATCTTGAAATCCACGTAACTTCCATTCCACCTACTATGAAAACATATCCAATGGTGCTCCTCCTTCCATCCAAATATCCAGCCATATCTTAATCAACATAGCCGCATAAAGAAGTATCAGAACCTCATAACATGACTCCATACCAGAATTCCCTCTTAAATACATGAGAATCCACTGAACTACTTTCCAATGTTCTTTACTTGGATTATTCATAAACCTACTCACAACTCCCACTACCTGTGTAATGTATGGTCTAGTACAAACCATGACATATATAAGACTTGATATTGCTGAAGCATAGGGAACACATTCCATGTACTTAACCTCCTTGTGTGATGAAGGACAATAATCTTCACTTAATTTGAAGTGTCCAACCATAGGTGTACTAACAGGTTTTGAATTTTTCATGTTAAACCTTTCCAACACCTTACTGATATCAGCCTCCTGAGACAAATACAAATTCTTATTTATCCTTTCTTGGGGAATTTACATGCCAAGGATTTTCTTTACAGCTCCCAAATCCTTCATTACAAATGTGTGAGCTAACCTTTCTTTAAGTTTACCAAAGTCTTGCATACTAGATCCTGCAATCATCATATCATCCACATATAATAACAAAATAACATAGCTCCCATTTTCAAGCTTCTTAAAATAAACACAATGGTCAGATTCACATCTCATATAACCATGCTCATGCATAAAAATGTCAAATCTCAAATACCATTACCTTGGAGCTTTCTTGAGTCCATATAGGCTCTTTTTAAGTCTACACACAAGTTTATCCTTACCCTTGACTTCATAACCAAGTGGATGCTACATATAAATATCTCCCTCCAAATCAGCATGAAGAAAATCCGTCTTAACCTGAAGTTGTTCTAAATGCAAATATTCTGTTACAACCAAACTTAAAACAATACAAATAGAAGTCATCTTAACTACAGGAGACAAAATCTCATCAAATTTAATACCTACTTTCTATGCAAATACCATAAGCCCCTCCTTGTAATTTTTTAGTCCACCCTCTTCTTCCTTGATTTTGTAAACCCGTTTGTTCTGTAGAGTTTTCTTACCTGCTGGAAACTTGACCAAATCCCATGTCTGATTTTGTTCCAAGGAGTCCATCTCCTCATCCATGTCATGCTCCCACTGCTAATGGGTATCTACCTACATTACTTCTTGAAATATTTCTAGTTCACCACTATCAATCGATAATAAATAAGAAAAGGAAGGTGAAAATATATCTGGAGGTTTACTTACTCTTTGTGACCTTTTTACTGAGATCTGGGGCTAGTTCTGTGCTTGTTGCACATTCATGTCAATTTTTTTCAGTGACCGATGCCAGTCACCTGCAACTGACCATGGTTCTGTAACTGACCACAGTTCCTTTGTCTGTAGACTGACTGCGGTTGCCTTACAGAAATCGGTTATAGGAGTACCTACATCAGTTCTTGTAGCTGTCTTCTCTAAACTTGATCCTATCTACTGATGCCAGTTATCCTAACCAACATTGATTTCTATAGAATTGACGTCGGTGTCTATGGATGTTTGTAATAGGTTTGAAATTTGATTTTCCTTCAAAATCTTCTCAACCTGTTCATGTTTAGGCACAAAAACGTAATCCCTGTACATTATTTTTTCATTCCAATGAATGTCACAACTCCTAACAATCTTAGAATATTTTAAATCCCAAAATCGATATCTGAAATCACCAAAGCCATAACCAAGGAAATTACATCTCTTATATTTAGCATATGTTAGCATATGGATTTGCACACATGAAAATGACATGCAAAAGTGTGGGAATGAAGTCCCTCCTTAATGAAGGTGAGGTTACCTTTATTGAAAACCAAAACTGTATTTACATATGTACATTAAAAACTGTATGTGGGGTTTGTTTTGGAACATCAATGGAAAGAAAAGTGAATGAAGGAGATGGAATGGAATGAAGGAAAGGAGTGAAATGGAATGAACTGAAAGTGCATGCAAGATTTAGGTAAAAACAGAGCCTAATATTGCATGAAGAGGAAAGACAAATAACCAACACAAATAAATAGAGTTTGAGTTAGTCAAACAAGAACGTGTAAAAGGGAACACACATGAGCAAGTAGATAATCAGAGCTTGATCACTTTGAACTAGAAAAACTGATTAATAATATTAACAATAAGATCAAAGATAATATTTGCATGCAAGATTCAAACACCTAAAATCTAATGAACATAAGAACATCAAATGTTACAAGAGACAATGAATGAGACACAAAGTTCATATTTCATTTAACTCCAAATTTTTTTCACAAAAGAACACAAAGTTTCTTCCTGAAACAAAGCTTGCAAAAAAAGTATTTTCTTCTCCTCTCTCAAAGTCACCCTTTACAAATGAGCCCCTCACTTCCTTTTATAACCCAAAAGTTGGTTATAAAGTAGTTAGGGTTTTACATGATCATTAAATAAGGCACTTAAGTGGCCTTTGACTTTTTCAACAACTTTATTAAAGACAACCCAAAAATAGAAATTACTTAAAATATCCATTATTTCCTGAAAAAAAATAACAACACCTTTTTAAAATATACAATAATAACCAGTGCCTTATCCATTGAAATGGGGTCCGCCTATCTCAAGCATACAAGAAATGGACTCTCCCACTTCGTTATATACCAAGAAAATCAACTCCCTGCACCGCCGGTCAAATTAGGATCTGCCGCTTTTGCAAGTTGAAAGGATCTAAACCTTCCCAAAGTTTCAAACATATTTTCTTCTTCTGGAGGTTCACTTGGTTGAAGAATAGCCTCACAAAATACCTGCAATTCAAGAATTCTACTTGGTATATCATTTAAATTAATAATTTTGGATTGAGAATTCTCAAATAAGTTCTTCAATTTGATGCACCGCTCCATGGAAACTGATGAGAAATTGTTGGTGGGAGTGTACATGTCCTTAAACAATTGTGAAAATTGTTCTTCCACCTGCTCTGATGAAGACCTTTGATTATTCTCATTTACGAGGTTACAAGGAATCTCAGCCATGAATTCCTAAATCAAGGAGAGTGAAGTGAAGGCTTCACTGCACATGCTATCATAATGGATCATATAATCCTCAAGAAGCATTTTTATTGATTTGAGATGTAGACACCAAAGAAAACGTGTCCCTCGATGTTCAAATTTGAGAATTCCTTCAATAGCTAAAATAGAAGATTCCATACTTTTCATTTCCTATAAACTGGGCAATATCTCATCCAAATTTGATATAGCAAAAATGAAAGTTTCTTTGAAAGAAAGAATTAGATCCAGATACACACTGATATATTCATGAAGCTTAACCACAATCTTGATCATTCCTTGGCCTAAAACAAGAATCTTTGAAAGCCAAGTTTTAGGGACATGAACCAATGTGTTTATTTCCTATGACAAATTGAGAGTATCTTCATCTGGGGCAGACACTACATCAAGTACCAGGAAGGTGGATGATATGGGATTTATCAAATGTTGAACATATTCCACCAATTGATTCTTTTCAGCCTTGAGCCGAGAGTTTTGAGACTTGTATTTCTCAAGTCTTTTTAGCACGATATCAATTGAATATCAAGCCATCACCATGTCACTTTCTAATGTAGATCTTCCAAGTCCCATTATGGAAACTCCATAGTCGACTGACGTCATAGCATCACACTCTTTATCCACTTATGGAATGGAAAGGTCTGTAAATTTGCTTCCATCATTATCCACCATTATTTGAGAAATCACCTTAGGCTTCTTAGGAATGAAGTCATTTGAAAGTTTGAAAAGGGCATAAAAATCAATGTCAATTGACTTGACAAATCTCTTCCTTTTCTTTACTTTGGAATCAACCTAGGAAGGAGTATACTATTTCAGCGTATAAAATCCTAAAGCTCGAATCAATATTCTCATTATTTCAGACATCATGAGATCCTTCTTGAATCCTATATACAACCTTGATTTAAGGAGACACAACCTCAATATCCCCTTCCTGATTATTCAGGAGATTTTTGGAAATCCCTTCATGAACTTCATGCTCTGAAGTGTTTGATATTTGAATTACCTATACCTAAGTGGATGCTTGTTTGAAGCATGGATGAGGATCATTTACTGCTAGCTTCAGAGCACTATTAATGATGTGGGTAGAATAATCTCTACTCGAGGTAGAAAATCCAGACACATGCTCTCTTCCTTCTTTGGGGTTTGGATATTTGGATCTCTCTCCTTGTGACATGTTACTTGGCAAAGTGGATTGTGGCAACCACTCTTTTCTTGCCTATTGTGTATGATTGGATGGTAATGAGGTTGATCTAGAAGAAACCTTGGTCGAATGGAGCCCCCCTCATAAAGGCAATTTTTGTGATCCCGAAACGTGATATGGAATGGATTATAATTTGTAAATTTCTTTATCATACCAAGATATGCTTCTTTCGATAATTGGTTGGTTTTTCCCATCAAGAGAAAATTCATCTCTTTTAGTCTAGTTGATTCAAAGCAATGGGGTAAAGGCAACGTCATCATATAAGGGATCGAAAAAATCATCATCACCATCTATGAGTGAATCAGGAGGACACTTGATGCGGAAGACCTTGATCTGAGCAAGTGTTAGGTGAGAGTACTCCCATCTTCTTACCTCATGTTCACCCAAGAAAGCAGCCCAGAAATCTTCCATGGTAGGATTATGTTGGTACTTCGCTCCCATAATATTTTGCATATATCCATTGATATCAAACTGGGCTCTTTTCACATATGGATGAATGGTTATGAGAGAAAAATCTTTTTCCATCAGCTATGCATTGAAAATATTTGGACATTGGTATTCCTTGATTTGGATCAGGAAATAAATTCTTGAATGATGCTTGTCACTAAGAAGGTAGTGAACTTGGAATAATTGTCATGCTATATCCATTAATGCCCATCTGTCACCGACGTACTTAGGAAGTTTCCACGGGGTCCTAGCAAAACCACTCACGTGAATGTAGGAAAAAGATGAAAATTGAATAAACCAGGTTCCCCATTGGGAAATGACACTCATGGCTTCTTTGGAAAACCTTTCCTCAGTATTTCGATTCAGGTTCCGAATTACATGGAAGGTGAATGCATCGTTGAATCTTCTAAAATGGTGAGAAATATTTTTGAAGCTAAGCTAAGGGTAATAATGAAAAAAAATGTTCGACGGCCCCATGACTCCTCTCATTTCAAGTCCCGAAAATAGCTTTGTTCGTGCTACTACATAGGTCAGATATGAAGTCATGTAGAAGCATCCAGTCATCTTAACTTCTATCAATTATTTGTGAAGGGTGTTACTGATGATGGTGGCCTAATCCACAAACTCCCTCTTAGCTAGGATGATACAAATAAACTGGTACATCCATGGGTGGAAAACCCTAGTAGAAGGTAGACTGAAAACTCAACTTAGGAGAGTGATCATGTCTCTGATTTCTTCCACGAACTCAACGTGGTATAGTTCTTTGGGAAGCCTTTCAGTTTGAGGTCTCTTGTTTACTAACTAGTTTTTGACCATTTTTCTCCATCTTAGGGGTTCTTCATCCCATAATTCTTGCGCTAACTAGTGAGTGATATCCACATTCTCAGGAAAGTCATATATGCCAAGCGATTCCTTAATGTGTTCTGGTGTGATCAAGAGGAAAGGCTCATGATTATCTTTAAAAATTCCTCATCTCTCAGGGTCATAATGTTGCGTGCAAGCAATAATTAACTCTAGACACTGCATTGAGACAGGGAATGCCGCTACTTGGGGTAGGCCACTATGGTAAAGTCTATCTAAGAAAATGGTTTTGCCTTCAGTTTTCACTCGCTCGCAAAACTGTTGCACATTGATGTGACCTAGATTGGTATCGGTGATGTTGTTATATGCTAACTTAATGGAACTAGGGGGGATAATTCCTTGGAATTCATATTTTAGGGTAGATTTGTTAGATTTCTCCACTAGCATCCTCGATCTTCCCACAGATTTGGATTTTTTGGCCATTATGAATTTAATAGAAGAACGACTCAGGCATGCCAAACAACGCAAACGGGCTGGGTTTCAGTCTCTAAAACCACGTCAACAGAAGAAAAATATTTCTTGTTATATTATTATTATTATTATTATTAAAAAAAAAAAATAATTGTCCCGAATTACATTTTTTATAAAAAAATGTCAATACAAATATATTGAGACTAGGCACAAGTTTCAAATTTGGCCACAACAATGATATCTATTTATTTGTTTTAATTAAAATCTCCCAAATTTAATATTTCATGTTGATAAATTTAATATCTTATTTTTAAAATTTTCCTTGGCTACATGAACTACTGATACTTTGCATTGAAAGAATCCTGATTTTGTGAATGCGTGAGAAAAAAACCACAAATTGGTTTTGCTATTCCTAGGGCAGCCTGCTCTTTCACTCTCTTCCTGTGTGAGAATTTTATTGATTTTATTTCTCTGATATCTCTGTTCTTTCCATTAGCTGGACACGGCCTGCTTCCCCTTTTTTATTTAAAAACTTGTTCTATTTTTCCCAGGCACGTGGAAAACTTCTTATGCTTGGTGCCTCTTCCCACATGAGTGAATTTTGATTTGTTTTTTTGTTTTTCAACTACGTTTTGACTGTCCTCCTTCCTGGGCACGTGTGGATTCTCCTTAGACCTGTGTGGGATTCCTCTATGCTGCTCTTTGTACTTTTTTTACCTCCCAACGTGTCTCCCCCAATGCGTGAGTTTTGAAAATTTTTATCTTCTTTTTAAAACACACATGGATTATCCTTAAGATGTGTGGAGAGCTGTTCCTTTCTTGTTGTGCATGGGATGTTGTTTCTTTTTACCTGGTGCCTCCTTTGACCAATGCGTGGAGTAAAAATAGTTTGCTATCCTTCTTTCCTTTCTCCTTGCATGGGAATTTGGTTTGTTTTTATTTCTTGGACTATTTTTTTCTCTCTCCAAACAAATGCATGGTCTTTCTCTTGGTGCGTGGAGTTCTCCTAAATTCTTCTCTTTGTTGATGTTTTAGTATTTTAACAATGCATTAAAATTGTTTTATTCTGCCCATACATGTGTGGGATCCCTTCAAATGGGTGCGTGGAAAAATGCTCCAAAATTTATAATCAATTTTGTTGTCCTCCTTTTCACTCACAAGGTGTCTCCTCCTTGGCTGGGCATGGCCTATTTTAATTTTCTTGAAACTGTTCTTTCTTTTCCCAGGTGCCTCCTCCAATGCATGGGAAAAAGGAATTTTTTGTCTTCTTTTTAAAACATCCGCAGGTTTGTCTTATTCTTTCCTCCTTCAACCACTTTCCCAGTGGAAATAATGCATGGAAAATTGTAAAGAAAACAAATTTCTTTTGACTGTTCTTACTTCCTGGTGGGGCTTTTTGATTTTGATTAAACTTCCTTGCATGCAAAGCTAATATATCAATGAAGTGAGTTTCTCTTGCATTATGGGATGTTGACAAAATATTATGTCCTTCAGAAGAAATAAGAAGCAATTGGAAATCTTTGCACGACTTTTTCCAGCAAGTTTGTTGGAGGAAGTTATGGGGATTAATCCAACTTCCTCTCTTCCTAGTTAGTGGGCTTAAGTGCCAGGGGGAAATGGGGAAAACAACAGACAATTGCCAACGGGAATGGAAAAGTGGGTTGGCAATCCCCATTCAATTTCCCCATGTGGGAAATTGGGGAATTTCTTGCCCATTAGCCAATCCATGATTTGGTAATTGGTGGAGAAAATCCCACGTGTGGGAAATTTGAAGAAGATTTCCAGGAAAGGGGAAATCCGGGTTCGGGAAGCGAAATTGGCATTCTCGGCAGTTGGAAGCATAAGCTTACTTCCCCAGCAATTAAAATTTGTCGAATGAAATTTTAATTTATATTTATTTAATTAAATACTCTCAAGTTATTTAAAATTTCATTTGATTAAACAAGGAGAAATTAATTAATTAAATATTAATTAATTAAGTTTAATGTATTTTAACGTGATTTAAAGCTTGGCGGGAAGAGTTCTTTCCCGAAAATGATGAAACGAAGACCAAAATGATCACAAAAATGAGACGATTGCACTGAGGGCAATGAACCACACAAAGTAACACTTTTCAAAATTTTCAATTTTTTCATTTTTTATTATTTTTAAACAATTTTGTGAAGTCAAAATTGGCTGATAACAACATCCAACTTCCTCCTATTTTCTCTATCAACATGCACAAAATATTTTGAGGCAAAAAATCTAAGAAAAGAAAAATGTACCTATTTTCTAGACCAACCTTCTTTTGGTATTCCACCATCTAGTACTGCTAAAGGTCGACAGTTGAACAAGTACAATGTTGTATCCACTGTTTCTACCCAGAACTTCAAAGGTAAGCTGACATGTATCCTTATGCTTATAGCACGTTCCATGATTGTTCTGTTCATTCTTTCTACAACTTTATTCTCCTGTGGAGTTCTAAGAACCATTCTTTCTCTTCGTATTCCATTCATTGAACAATAATAATTGAAATCCTTGCTGTAGTACTCACCACCATTGTTAGATATAAGGCACTTCAATTTTAAGTTTGTTTCATTTTATACAAGGTATTTCCACATTTTCAAAGTTTCAAAAACATCATATTTATGCTTAATACAATAAATCCATACCTTCCTTGTGGCATCATCAATTAAAGTCACATAATATTGTGATCCTCCAATAGAAGCTACCTGAGCTGGTCCCCACACATCTAAGTGTACAAACTCTAACTTACTCTCCTTATTTGTTGACCCAACCTTGATAAATCTCATTCTCTTCTGCTTTCCAAATATGCTCACAGAATTCAAGATCCAGCTATTTCAAATATGATAACTTACCCTTAGCCTGTAAGATCTGCATTCCTTTTTCACTCATATGGCCTTGTCGATTATGCCAGATGGTTGCATCTGAATCTGTAGTAGATAGAATAGAAAAGGAATCAATAACACATGTAGACAAATATAAATTTCTCACATTCTTACCTCTTGCCATAATAATATATCCCTTGGTAAGCTTCCAAGAGTTGGCTATGAATGTAACCACGCATCCAAATTCATGAAGTTTCCCTACAGATATTAGATTTCTCTTAAGGCTTGGCACATACCTCACATCTTTCAATACCCATGGATTTCCATTTTGTAACTTTAGATAAACATCATCTTTACCAGTAATTTTTCATGGATCATCATCTCCTAAATAAATTTATCTAAAATTACCTTGAACATAATTTATGAAATAACCCTTATTAGGGGTAGCATGGAAAGAAGCTCCAGAATCTAAAACCCAAGATTCTAATTTTTATCCAAGGAGAGAATAAGGGCATCTTGATTTATCTCACTTGTAATGTTTTCCTCTTTACCTTTTTCTTTACCTTTGTTTGATGTATTCTCTTTGTTTTCCTTGGACCAACACTCCTTCTTTATGTGTCCTCTCTTTCCACAATTCTAGAAAATTAAATCTCTATACCCTAATATAGATCTGCCATGCCTTGAAATCGATCTCCCATTCTTATTTCTCTTTGATAATATCTCCTTAGATCTTCCTCTTCTTTCTTCAGTTAAAATGTTTAAGATTTTCCTGTGTATTTCCTCATAAAGGATTAGACTAACCACATCATCAAATTTCAAACCTTTAGAAGCAATCATTGTATTAATAAAAACCATTACAAAGTTATCCCAACTATCTGGAAAAGAGCATAAGAATAAAAGTGCTTTCACTTCATCATCGAATGGAATTTCTACTGATTTTAATTGATTTACAATATATTGGAAATAATTCAAATAATTAGATACAAATCCACCTTCTTGCATCTTTTAATTAATTTTTTTCCATCAAATAAACCTTTTTCGAATAACTAGGCGTTTCATACAAATTTTCTAAAGATTTCATCAACTCTACCGTGGTTTTTGCATCTGTAAAATTCAAAGCCACTGATGCTACCAGACTCAATCTTATAAATCCAAGATCCTTTCTCTCAAGAACCTTCCATTCTTCACCAGTCATTGTGTTTGGTTGTCCATTCTCATCTAACAGTAAGTATAGATATTTTTGGTACAAATAATCCTTTACTTGCATCTTCCATAGTTGATAATTACAACCATCAAATTTCTCTACTCAGTATTAACTATCTTCTACCATTTCTCTATGGTCCTAATCAATTAGAAAGAGACCCTCTCTGAGTAAATTCTTTCAACACACAAAACCTGTCCAATTAAAGCTCTAATACTAGTTGTTGGTGTTTTAACCATATAATAGTGTTGTACAAGATCTATACCTCAGATAAAACATACAAACAATGAATGCAGAAATAAACTAGAAGATAAAATCAAACAAGATAAAGGTAACACTAGATTTAATGTGGTTCACCCAGTGTGGGCTACGTCCATCAAGAAAGAACCAATATTATTATTCAGTGCTTTACAGAGGAAATACAATGAAGATATGTTATTTTCCAACACCTAATAGGGTGTTCAAATATTTTACCTCACCTAGCTACTCTTTCTTGCTCACCAAGAAAACTAACATGCAAAACAATTGCTTATTTTCTTCTCACATAACCTCATACAATGCATACATGCATATATATCTATTCTGGGAAACCAACTATGATTTTACAATTAATAAATCATCTTTAAAAGCAAAATATTTATTCTAATTCTTGACCAAAGAAGAAAGGACCATCGCATAGGTTGACCCGATGTCAGTTACTTACTCTGACTAATGTCTGGTCACTTCTTAACTGATGCTAGTTACCTTCTGACCGATGCCAGTCACTGTTAAAACCAATAGCATGTAAAAGCAATCTTCTTATGAAGAAATTAAGCTCCACAATCAATAGGAAGGTGTAAAAATATGGGGTGTTTTCAAATAATCATTCAATACCTTGTAGGGTTTCATGACATCCTCAGAGGATGTGAAAGATAGGAAACTTCCATCATAGAGAACTGGACTCTACACTACCATCATAAGTAGGTTCTGACGTCAATGAAGCAGATTTCCCATCTTTCAATGATCACTTCTCTATCTTCTTATCTCTCCCCTATGACCTCTCTCTCTAGTCATTTTGAATTTCTTCGTGATGTGGAACATGAATCACATTAACTCCCCCCATAATTATTCACTTAAGATGAGCCATTAAATATGCATTATAATGAGAAACCTTTTTCACAAATAATAAAAGTACTTAGTTTCGGATTCTTAGGTAATTTGAACAAGGATCTTAAACAATGGTGGAAAAACTAGATGGGAAAAACATCCACCATGGGGGAGATGGAAATGACATATTCTATAGATATAAGATTGGGATGTCTTCTCTATCCAAAAGGGTGGGTCCCAGTAATATTGAGGATTCTTATAAGGTACTTATGTACAAAAGGAAAATCTCTCGGACTACTAAGAACAAGAGAGGATACAAGATCTGAATGTATCATTTATCACATAAATCTATATTAACTCCATTCAACTCTAGGAACTTTCCAAGAACTTTGTCAATGACATGGTCCTAATCTTATACAACAAAGAAGGAACTTTTTACCCGCACCGATCTATGTAGTCTTCCCTTAATGACGGACAGAAATTGAATTCTATCAAATCCTCCCAATCCGCGAGGGAAACCTACTATTGTTACTATTGGTGATAGATTCGTTTGTTATCTACTCACAACAATAACCCTTTCTCCTTATTTCTCCTACTCCACTTACCTCTCTCCAAGCTGAATTCCTCCCTTGTATAATGTACATGAGAATTTTTCCACATGTTAGATTGAGAGTATTCATGTGAACATTCACTGGCCCAATGGCCATGTCCAAATATTAAGTTTAGTTTTCATTTCATAACAAAAGCCTCCCACATAGCCAGTAGAAGGAGGGGGCTCAGCCCCATGACCATTGGTGGATCAACTAATAATCTGTATTGTGTAAAAGTAGATTTCATCAATACTTTTTACCAAGGGGATCTGCTATACAAAGGATATGCCCTTGTTAAATCCTATGAAACACCTATTAGAAGAATGACAAAAAATAATATAATTAAAATCAACAAGTAAATACTGTGAAAATATGATGAAGGTCTGGTAGATAATCGTCCTAAGACTCGTTTGCTCAATAAATTCAACAGACTTATTTATGACATGTATAATTCATCAATCAAATTTCTAGGAGTGGAAATTTCCATTTACATATTGGAAGTGGAAAATATTTTTACAATATGGAATGAAAAAATATATACTCAGGTCTGATCAAGGAGAGTTGCATGATGTTGATCCCGTAATCAAAGAAAACAAAAAATCTGATTTTCAGACTTCCTTTTGTGAATTTTGTAGGGAAATTTAGATAAGAGTCCTCTAATAAATTTTATACTATATTTCCTCATGCAAGATCATATTGAAGCACAATCCTTGTCATCAGGGATAAAACCACTTTAGTTGTATTCCTCTAAGAGAAAAATAATAATAATCACATGAAGAAGAAGATGAGATAAATGTCTCAGTAGCAAAAAAAAACAGCATGTGAAGGGTCTCCAAACAAATAATCAAAGATGCTCTAGATGGTGTGGGGAGTATATAAGTTTTCCACATGAAGGTGCAGAGGTCTGGTGACATGAAACATCAAGTGACCAATAACATGTTCACATGTGCTGAGATATTCCTCAAGATAAGTAGTATCAGTGGGTGTCAGAATTGGCCCATTTAGAAAGTGTGAAAGACCTTTGTAGGAAAAGTAATGTTCCATAGAAGCATGCCATGCTATGTATATCACTCTCCCAAGAAGAAATGGTGGAGGATGTAAAGTGATCATGCGATGCTCAATTCTATAAATAACATCCTCCATGATGCTAAAGTAAGAAGTGAAAGGTACATGAGAAGATGGTGAACGGATACAAGTAATATTACAAGATGTCATAATTATCTAAGAATGCGTCTGTGTGTAATAAAATACACAAGAATAATGATGACCCCTTATGTACAGAAATTTATAAGTAGTGTGTGATTAAAATAGGGTGTTTTTATACAATGTTGGACAATTGAAAAATCACCTTGCAGTAGGTGAAAAATTGTGCAAGAGTGGAGGCCATAAAAATTCCTAGTCAGAAGTAGAGGAACGACATATAATAAGGCACAAAAGGTGTCAGAAAAACAAGGGTATAAACATTCCTTAGTGTGAGAGAAGGCATCTCACATTGCAAAAAAGGATGCTTTCTTACTGTAAGATTGTGGTAGACACGCTCACTAACTGTAGGAAAATAATACCACTACAACAGATGAGCTAGAAAAAATACTTGAAAAAACCCAATAACCCTATACAGAGGCCTAAAAAAACACTACCCCCATTTACAATGAATTTTTTTAATAAAAAACCATTTAATTATAGTGGACTAATTTAAAAAAAGGACAAAGAACGTAAAAAAACTAAAAAAAGGGTGTAAGAAGTCTGGAGCTAGGGCGAGCTAAAAACACCTTGACAAGTTGAAGAGGAGCTCAGTGGGCAAGTTGGCAAGATCTACAAGGAGGATCTTGGGTAAACGGGTCACAGAACTTGGTGAGTCGAGATAAACGGAGGTTGGGCGAGTTAAACTGCATGTGAGATGATTTGAGTTGGTGGTGGATGTCATAGGTCAGCACCAAAGAAGGGTACGAGTTCTACATGGATGTACCGAGTTAGATGGATGGAGCGCTGGGTTAATTCTGGGAGAAGATGACATGGTAGAAGAGGTTATGCATTTGAGTGTGGGGAGGTCCACGTGTCGAAGAAAATGAGAAGGGTGTTGAGATGGGTTGGTGAGTGCCATGTGTCTGAGTTAGAAGCGGGAGTTCAACGCTTATTCAAGAGTGCTTGCATCATGTGGAAGGAGTGATTTGACTGATAAAGTGGTCTCTGAGGAGAACAATGAATGCCATGTTGAGTCTGACATCTTAAGATATCAGAGTTGAAATGAACTCTGATTTGGTGCAAATAATCTTCTAGATTCCAAAGCAAGCGAGAAGGTCTGAGCACATGTTAGTAATGACCAATTAGAAAACCAAAATGATAATGGATGAGGTAGGGCTCAGTGGTGAGAAAGGGAAAATAGACTTGGATTGAGCTCAAGACACAAGAGTCAAGGTGAGAAAACAACATTCTAGGGTCAAGACATGACACAAATACATAGATCAGGGTAGTAACATAGGAGTTGAACATATGGGTTTGAGAGAAGAGTGTATACATGGGTGGAGAGTTAGAGCCAATGATAGATATCGAGAGTTGGAGGTTGGTAGATAGGGGCCGAGCACGCAAACATCTAGGATGAAATATAAACATGAACAAGAGTTAGAGGATCCCAAAACAAAATGAAGGATGCATAGCTCAAGCACAATCTAATGAAGGTCAAGCCTGAGTTGAAGAAAAAAAAAATGTCAAGCAAACACTAATTGTCAAAGATGAATGCATGTGAGTGATATGAATGAGTGATGAGATGGGAGGGACAACTCGGTTCCCAGCTTGGATATTTGAAGCTGAGTTAGGGCAAGAAGGACCACTCAACCAATTTTTAAGGACTACACTTTAAACCTTATTTGCTTAACCTGTAACCTATAAAACTCAAAACATACATGCAAACCCTAAAAAAAATGAACACATGAAATTACAAGCAAAAAACCTTGAATGATATTTGAAACCCAAAATCAGATTGAAATAATGCATTTGATGCATCAATGGAATAGCCATTATGACGCTTGCAAAAAAAACCTATAGAATGCAAACCGAGAGTAGTAGGGTAATAATGAACACATGAGTAGAAAAAATCACAACTTGTGTTTTGATAAATTGACAAAGAAAGAAAAAATGTGACAATATGAGTATCTATGGGATAACGTAAACATTCCCTGAGTTGCACTCTAGTAGCGTGATGAGGTTCTAGGGGGAGTGAACATCAACCATGGAAATGTTCATGGAAATATTGGAAGGGGAAAATCTAATATGCCTCTCATAGATCTAAAAAAAGGAAGGTGTACAAATAGGGGGTGTTGTGTAATCCCTAGTGCATGCAATCATGAATCCTTAAGTGGAGAAGCAGAGTTACATTTCAGAAATGGAATTAGCAAACATATGATGCATTGACGCACTGATGCACATAATATAATGATGACCCCTATGACACCTAAGACCTATGACCTCACCTAAGCTAGATGACTCACCACATGATGTGGAAAATGACTCACACCAATAGAACAAAGTGCCAAATGGTGAAATACAAGCAAGATGTTGGCAGTGTAATGTGTATGGGACATAAAGGGACAAGGATAACTAATGCAAGAACAAATAATATTGGGACCACATATCGATACTCTTCTATGTACTATCTCTAACCCATAATGATTACAAGAATAATCATTCCCCATTCCTAGAAGGCCCCTTAAGGAACCCACCCAAGAAATAGATGCATCAATGGCCCTTATCTACACAAAGGAAATTGTTAGTAACAATTATGAAAGATGAAAAGTGAAAAATTAGGTGTATACATTTAGAACTTATCAAAATTTGATCTTCTTGTGAACGTGGGAATCCTTACCATTCTTGAAATTTCTTCACACCCGCAATGGTTGATTTTGATACATGTAGAACACTGGATTTCCACAATAAGCCTCCACGTATTTTATACTTAGCCAATT